>JARQWZ010002135.1:0-82500 GCA_033150135.1 Gobio occitaniae | reverse complement strand
TTTTTTTGCTGTGGCTGATCTAAAATAACAAAACAAAAACTGTGTTGAAGTAAAAACTACTTTAAGTAGTTAAGTTACATTCAAGTTACCCTTTTGAAAAAGTAGCTACACTACAAGTTACTATCAAAAAGTAGCTATTTTTCTTTTTTTTACAATGAGATTGTTACAAATAACTGAATAATTGCTAATGAAGAATGTTATAATATTTGGGGTTTCAAGCAACATAATGCAATGTAATTATGATTTCAAACAGTATGGGGTGAATTCAGGGTTATTGGGACACTTTTTTCCCAGTCATTTCAATGGCAAAAACTGTCAGAATCATTACACACGATACTCAAATATAGCCTATGTCTCACACTGGCTGTCAAAGTGCAAAATGGCCACAAATTTAACATCAGTGCAAGAACAAATGTATGCAACTTAAATGAAGTACTCTGGAGTCAGGGTTAGTCTAAAGATGCAGCTTAAACTCCCAGCACACGCAGGGATGAAGCAGAACAGAGCTGCTCGCGTGAACACGTGAATTTATTTTCGTTACGAATTGTTTCGTTTAAAAGTAGGCATTTAAGTCAACATGTCATGAAAACAAGAAACTCTGCTTCTAACCACAGGTCGAGAGCTGTCATTCCAACCACTCAACTTTGAGATGCTGTTTGCGAACATTCGTTGGAACTATGTTTTGGGAAACACCGACTCGTTTAAGCATAACTAGTCAATCATGAGTGGCTCAACAGGTAGATCTATAGATAAACTCATCTTTCAGGCATTTGACCGACCGGGTTGACACTTCAGCGTGAGAAATCGGGGGTGTGGCACTGTGTGTGTCTAGCGGCCAATCATGGGCGTCACTAGGCTTCAGCTTTCAAACTTCTGTCCAGCCCCCCTAAAAAATGTGTGATTAACCTTTATAACATATGAAACTGCCGGGAGGCTTCGCCTTCGTCCAGTCTTTTAATCGGTGTGTTCTTCAATCCGCTGTGGCGGCAAATAGAGCACACGTCAGAAGCAGAGGTGTGTGTGTTCATCTGAGCCTCATTTGTCTGTCACCGCTCGTCAATGTCAAAATATTTGAGAAAACCAATCAAATCAGATTTGGCGGGCTTTATGTTCACAGAAGCTGCTGAGGCTGAGCACCAACTTTAGCAGCGCGACTCGACGTCAAGTGAGAGATATGAAGCTAAACTAAACATTTCATATTTGACAGCTGCTTCTTTAAAGGAAATGTATGTAAGATTGTGGCCAAAACTGGTACTGCAATCACTTTCAAATGACTGTAGAGCGGTGTATCCCCTCTCCCCCTCCCCCTGACTCGAGGTTGCCAGAAAAGCCGCAAGATCCAGCAGGAACGTAGGCTGCTACAAAGAGCTTCCAATGGCAAGTGACGAGTCCTACACAGCAAGTTTTTTTTTTTCATTGTCACAACGTTTTTCTGATTCATAAAAAGGTCTTTTAGGTTTCGTAAAGTTTTATTTTTTATCCAAAAAGTTTGTAGCTGCAGCTGTGGTAACTAGAGCAGAGCTGGCAACCCGAATGCAGAGACACTTCTGACTTCGTGATTGGTCGACAGGTGGAGGGTGGGGCTTCAGGCCAAAACACAACATGACAACATCAACATCAGTTGAGGGCTGCAACTTCACTTTTAAAATGACAATATCCTGGCTGGACTACTGTTGTCAGTGATATAAGTATTTCAAATTAACATGATTTCTTAATGTCTAGTGACATATCAGGGCGATTTTATGATTAATTGAAATACATTTCTTACATACAGTTCCTTTAAGTCAGAAATGTTAAACAAATGACACAAATATTCAGCCAAATGAATAAACTTGTGTCTAATTTCACCATTTTGAATTGAAATAGGCCTATGTAATGTCATTTATAATATAATTAACAAACAAGTAATATTAACAAAGCCCTTTTCTTCAGATTAGGCATAGTATGTGTAGTAATGAATAATAGTAATGAATGTGTGCATATAGTAAATTTAATAATTCCATTTGTAGCTGTCAGTAAATAAAAAAGCATAGCTTTTTTCAGGCTGTATAGGGCATAATATTAGTAATGAATGTGTGCATATAGTGAATTAATTGGTTACACTTTATTTCGATAGTCCACTTTAAACATTCTACTAACTATAAGTAACTTTGCAACTACATGTCAACTAACTGTCATTAGAGTATTAGTTGACTGTCAGTAGACTGGTAGGTTATGGTTAGGTGTTAGGGTTCAGGTTAGTAGAATAAGTTGAATTGTAGTTGCCTTATAGTTACTTATAGTCAGACATAAATAAGTTACTTATAGTCAGTAGAGTTACTTATAGTCAGTAGAATGTCTGTTGGGGGACCAACAAAATAAAGTAGTAAATATTAATCAGACAGTCTTCAAATTCTCTAGTGACAGTTAGTTGACATGTAGTTGCAAAGTTACTTATAGTTAGTAGAATTTCTAAAGTGGGCTATCAAAATAAAGTGTTACCAATTAATTTAATAAATTTAGTTACCTTTCCTGGTAGCCTTCAGTAAATAAACATGTATTATGAAAATGATTAAAAAACATAAATATCCGTTAAACATGTCTTTACTGTATTCACTGACGAACTTTATCAGTCATATCTGCTCACTGACATGGTTTTCAAGCTATTGTTGTCTAATTTTTGGCGTTCAGAATATCTTAAAATGCACATATGTAGATCATAGAAATCAAAAATTTCCCCCGAACCCCTCGAACTACCTCAACATGTGGGATCTCAGTGATTATAAACCTGCCTACATTGTATGATTAAGGGATGTACAGTATGGTCATCCAGAATAAGGCATTAATAGTTGCTTTATAAGTAATAATAGACAGACAATATCCTAATATGCATACTAATAAGCTACTAGTTAATAGTGAGAATTGGACCCTAAACTAAAGTGTTACCATTTTTTACCAGCCGCCCTAAAATGAAAATCCTAGAATCGCCCCTGTGGCCAATGCATGAGAGTTGGCAGCTCTGTGTTAGGCAACTACAAGAAGTGCACAGATGTGTATGATAAAACACAAAACAATACAGTATAGAGCTGTAACCATCCAGCTATGTTCTATTATTATGGGTTTCCTGGGAATCCAGTCCATGACCTTGACCTTGCCAGAGTCATTGATCTATAGGAGCACTAACACATCAGTATCAGACTGTATCCTCCAGGATTGATGCGATATAATACACAGTACTCAGTGATATAAAGAACATATGCTGCACTGTGATGGTGCTGACTTTATTGGTTATACTCCATAAAACAATTTGATTTTAACTGGCAAATATGCTCATCTTCATAATTCATACTGCGAGTTTTATTATACGCCGCCTCTGTTAGAGCAAATCGAGTGTGTTCCTGCTAAACATGGATGTTCTGGTGATTCTCTCTAATGTGAATGTTCATTGTGCAAGCAGATACAAATGATCTGAGAAAGAAAGAGAGCATGAGACAAATCCATTCTTTGTCTTCTTCGGGGATCTAATCTGGGCTCAGACACACGCTTGACCGATGTCCAAAATGCACCTAACTGAGAATCCAGTTATTAGCCTGACCAGTGTTGTTGTCCAGTGCTGTGTCTGGGGAAATCCCGGCTTTGGAAAGGGAGTGTGGACATGTCTAGAACAACACTGCGCCCTGCTGGACAAAACACAGCATGGACACACGTTTACAAGAGTTTACTGGTTCATTCAGATGCTCCTGCTTTATTTAAATCATTACCGTCACGAATCTGTGACACTAGTTGTAAATCACATGGAAAACCAATCTCTAAAATGTCTTTGAAAACAGTACAGATGGACACAATTCCCTTTTCATGTATGTGTTGAAGGAACACCGCACTATTTTTGATGTGTGTGTGTAACGCAGTGCTGTTTTATCATATTACACACATTTGAGTGTGTTAAAGTTGTGTTATAATGCTACTCTGTGCGTTCACTGAGTGAACAGTGTCTAATAAAACACATCAGATATTAAAACGCCGCTTGTGTTGCCATGGTTACTACAAAATAAAATTGCGGGTATGATGTCATTGACAGTCCGTGTCCTGGTTAAAATCGCTTATTTCTCTGGATTCTTGGAAATATTTGGGATACATGTAAGTAGGGTTGCCAACTCATGGAAAAGAAAATAAGGGACAATCTTGGTTCTTTATAGGAAAATAAGGGATAGAATAAGGGACACTCATTTGTTCTGTACCACACAGTGTGTGTCATTTCAGTATCTGCAGTTAAGCGTGTGTATAAAAGGTTCTCAGACAAACACGTTTGGGTCAAAATCAACCAAATTTCGGAAGAAAAACAAACATAAACGAAGAAAAAAAGACAAAATATTAAAAAGGATGGATGTATATTTACTGAGTAATTCAATATTTTGTAGTGGGGGTCAGAATGACACATTTCACAGGGGTTTAAAATGACTTTAGAAAGTGTTTTATTTTTACACTTTATTGACTTTGGCAATCTTTGTTGCATTATATGCCAACGGTGACAGGCCAAAAATGGGAAAAAGTTACTCATTTGAAGATAACGTAATAGATTCTAATTCTTAAAACACTTTTTACTTTTGGTTTCATAGTTTTTAAGGCCCAATCATTTCCAGAGATATAGGGATCTCAGTGTGGCTCTGTGAGTAAATTGGTGCTCATTTTCAATGGTCACACATTTTCAGAACAACAAATAATGTTGAAATTAGCAATGTATCTCGTTTTTTATTGAACATTCAATACTATTTTCCCATATTGTGCCTGTAACTCTAAAAGTATTAAATATATCTCAATATCCTTCTATATTCTCATTCTTAATAAACTTTTCTTTTGTAACCTTAATTTTAAAGGCCCTATATGGTTCAGTCCCGTAGATATAATGTGGCTCCATGCACAAATTATTTAATATTTATGTTCTACACCAAGATTTATTAAATATCATCAATCTCTATTAAAAATGATAAACTTAAAAGGGATTTTTTTGTTGTCAGGAAGATGCATAGATGGCATAAAACTTGAAAGCATAATTTCTGAACGTCTTTGAAATTTCAGCCAATATTTATTATTTTTTTGTTTTTTAAACAATGGCACTAAAAATGTTGAACTAAATGTTGTTGCAACCATGTATGAATAAATGAAAATGCTAATTTTCCAATTAAAGAAAACTGAGAGGATTGCTTTTGGTGCTTGGGACTTTATTGGTTATTTTGTGTTTGTTTGTGAATAATGAGGTTAAGAATATGCTACAAGTTACATAAATATATATATCAAAAATTCTCTATTTAACAATATTAACTTACAATAGTGAAAGACGACTTCTCTTTTTGATCATGTCTTCCCTCAGGGAGAATGCATGTTTTCTTGCGTGGCTGAATGTTAACAATAAACCTAGTTTGGCAACCCTACATGTAAGTACACAAGTCAACAATATAGATATAATATTGTTCTACTGGTTTTTGGATATTTGAATCCAAAAATCTTACATATCGTGCCTTTAATGCATTATGTATCATGAACTAGCAAGCGATTTTTATGGTATTTATTAATGTAGGGTAACCTAAATGAATGCTATTGTTCATTGTTAATTCATGTCGTTTCATAATACATTAACCTTCATTTTAAACAACCTGAAATATGTCAAAAAATACGTCAGTTTTACTGTTTTTGAATCCATTCAGCCGATCGCAGGGTCTGGCGGTAGCACTTTTAGCATAGCTTAGCATAGATCATTGAATCTGATTAGACCGTTAGCATCTCGCTCAAAAATGACCAAAGAGCTTCGATATTTTTTAAAACGTGACTCTTCTGTGGTTCCATCGTGTACTAAGACCGAAGGAAAATGAAAAGTTGTGATTTTCTAGACTATGTCTAGGAACTATACTCTCATTCCTGGTTATGTTAACGGAAGTTAGCCTATTTTCAGACGCTGCGTAATATCATTGCGCTCATGGGACGACAGCAGTTCCTTGATTATTACGCAGGATATTTTTCATTTTCCGTTCGGTCTTAGTACACGATGTAACTACAGAAGAGACACTTTTTAAATAGGAAAATTATCAAAACTCTTTGGTAATTTTTGAGCGAGATGCTAATGGTCTAATCAGATTCAATGATCTATGCTAAGCTATGCTAAAACCGCCAGACCCGGAGATCGGCTGAATGGATCAAACTCAACTATTTAACTCCAGGGGAGACGGAGAATGAGCCTTTTTACAAAAATAGTGGCGTGTTCCTTTAAAGGAATCTGCGGCTCGGCGTTCTTTAATAAATGTAATGCATTAATAATCACAAACCATGTTTCAGTGACCAAACAGAGGCCCGTCAGTTTAACTAAATAATTCTACACATACAGTATATCTGACATTAAAACAAAATAAGTCAGATTTATTTTATTAACAGAGCAACCTGTCTACTAGTCATTTATGATTACTAAATAAAGTAATTTCATATTACACTCACTTGAGCAGTTTCTAGCAGATTAAATAATAATTTAGAATAACTAGAAAAATATATATTCACTACAAACATTTCAGAGACTGTCCTCACAACAACAACAAAAAATCTATCTGAATTCATATTTTAGAAATATTCATATTTACTTTAGAAATGTCCAGGATGTTTTATATATGTGATTAAAATTCCCTTTTATGATTTACATATTTTATAAACATTTTGGTAACACTTTACTTGAAGGGGTGAGCATAAGACTGACATGACACCTTCATAATCTTGACATGACACATGAATATGAAGGAGTTTGTATGCATGTTTATGACAACTGTTATTAAGTGTCATTCGCTCAATTATGTTATGTCTAATGCAAAGATGACATTATTTGAGATATCATTAAGAAAATGAAAAAAAATGTCACTTAAAATGTCATTAAGTGTTAATACTCTGTCAAATTATTTTATAACAGCATCGTGAATATGTTTCAGTTCATAATGTTTTTTAAAAAAAGTTTCCTAAACAGTTAATTACAGCATCCCACACATTTATATTTTCTTGAAATGCTTTTTTATATGATGGATAAGTCTAGCTAAAACACATCATAATGGCGTAAACCTGACCTGGAGCCACTCTATCATTCTGAGCTGAGTTTTCACTGTTATATAATAATTTGACAGAGTATTGACACTTAATGACATTTTAATGACAAATTCAACTTGTACCACTGTAGTTTAGGTCAAGAAAAATATTCATGAGCAGTGTTGGGGAAACCAATTACAAGTAACTTGAGTTACGTAATAATATTATTTTTTCTAAGTAACTAGTAAAGTAATGCATTACTTTTCAAATTTACAACAAAATATCTGAGTTACTTTTTCACATTAATTTGACTGACAGCTCTCCTGCCCCCATGTTGAGAAAAATAAGTGTGTGTGTGTGTGTGAACATGAGGGTTATTGTAGATCTAGACTAAATGTGAGCATTTATTTATCTCACTTGCACAATAAAGATTCTGTCCTCCTCAAAATGAGTAAAATCAGTCAAATGCAAAATCAGAGTACTATGCAAACCTCCAATAATTAAATGTTAAATAAAACAACTATTTTTATGCATAATCTACCTTTATATTTAATTTTCCAATGTCTTGCTGCTGACCTTTGATGATGAAAATTACTAGATTTTTTGTTTTTATTGGTAAAACTCTTTTCTCCTGCATCTATTCTCCATTATCCAGAGCTGCGCCCTCTACTGTTCATGCGTCAAATTGCATTTTTACCTCAGCCAGGGGCTTATTATTTCAATTTTGGTATGAAGAGGTCTTTACCGTTGCACAAAAATATAACTTTGTTATAAACAAAAACAAAACAAGCCCAGCCCAGGTGAGAAAAAGTAACGCAAAAGTAACGTAATGCATTACTTTTCTTAAAAAGTAACTAAGTAACTCAATTAGTTACTTTTTAAGGGAGTAACGCAATATTGTAATGCATTACTTTTCAAAGTAACTTTCCCCAGCACTGTTCATGACACTGTTATAAAATAATATTAACACTTTATTTTGGATAATATTTAATATTTGAATATTTAAGTTTGATAATTAATCTGCTATGTCATGTTTATCTATGATGTATTGATTTATGTCTCAAATAATGTCATCTTTGCATTAAAAATGACATAATTGAGCGAATGACACTCAATGACATTTGTCATAAACATGCATAAAAACTTCATGTGTCATGTCAGTCTTATGCACACCCCTTCAAGTAAAGTGTTACCATTTTACACAGTTTTAAAATGTCCTGATATTTCCAGGTTTTCCCTGATTGATACACTCATTTTTTAATGTTATACGGTCCCACAACAGCAACGATAGGCTATAATATACACAAAACTCAAACACACATACATTAAAAAAAATAAAAATAAATAAACCCGTAGCAGCCACAGTTGGCTCCACCTGGTGTTTGAGCTCAATCGGGCCCAGGACAGGTTTCCGCTACTGGTGGTTTGGTGGTGTTTCAGATGGTGTTGTCGTAGGAGGGTGTGGAGTACTGTGGGGCCGGAGGGCCCTGCATGGCCCCGAGGGCTGCCTGCTGCGCTGCCTGCTGGACGTGCGGGTTCTTCCAGGCCCCGGACACCCACTCCTCCTGCGCTTTACTCATGCTGCCTCCACTGCCACGGTAGAAGTTATGAATCTGACACACACAGCAAATATTCAAGAGCCAGTTATTTAAGCACAAAACATCAAAATAAGCAAGACAATAATATTAATCAGTAACAGTTTTATATGGAAGCTTATTTCTGCCATGGAAGTTTTTATCTCAAATTTCATACTTTTCTCCTACAAAATATGTCATTCTGAGAAGAAATTACATATTTTACATATTTTGACAGCAAATTTTGAATTAGTTGTAGTCATAGTCTTTTGACTAAAATGCCATTTAGTTTTAGTCACCTGAATTGTTTTCTGTTTTAGTCGACTAAATCTAGTGAGTTTAGTTCAATTGTAAAGCATTAATTGAGCCTTTAAGCATCACATCATGTTACATGAGTACATGACAAATATGACATTTTGACTGTTCAAAAACATGAAAGAGCTCAATTCCCTTTTTTGTTTGTTTTTTTAAAACATCTATATAGTTTTTATGATGTTGTATTTCTGTTTTAGGCAAAGCTAAAGCTTCAAATAAGTTTAAGTTTTTAAGTTTACACACACACGACAGACACCAGACCAGCCCCAGTCCTCTACACACACACACTACAGACACCAGACCAGCCCCAGTCCTCTACACACACACACACTACAGACACCAGACCAGCCCCAGTCCTCTACACACACACACTACAGACACCAGACCAGCCCCAGTCCTCTACACACACACACACTACAGACACCAGACCAGCCCCAGTCCTCTACACACACACACACTACAGACACCAGACCAGCCCCAGTCCTCTACACACACACACTACAGACACCAGACCAGCCCCAGTCCTCTACACACACACACTACAGACACCAGACCAGCCCCAGTCCTCTACACACACACACACACTACAGACACCAGACCAGCCCCAGTCCTCTACACACACACACTACAGACACCAGACCAGCCCCAGTCCTCTACACACACACACACACTACAGACACCAGACCAGCCCCAGTCCTCTACACACACACACACTACAGACAAAAGACCAGCCCCAGTCCTCTACACACACACACTACACACACCAGCCCCAGTCCTCTACACAAACACACACTACAGACACCAGACCAGCCCCAGTCCTCTACACACACACACGACAGACACCAGACCAGCCCCAGTCCTCTACACACACACACACACAACAGACACCAGACCAGCCCCAGTCCTCTACACACACACACACTACAGACACCAGACCAGCCCCAGTCCTCTACACACACACACACACACGACAGACACCAGACCAGCCCCAGTCCTCTACACACACACACACACTACAGACATCAGACCAGCCAAAGTCCTGTACACACAAACACACACACGACAGACACCAGACCAGCCCCAGTCCTCTACACACACACACTACAGACACCAGCCCCAGTCCTCTACACACACACACTACACACACCAGCCCCAGTCCTCTACACAAACACACACTACAGACACCAGACCAGCCCCAGTCCTCTACACACACACACGACAGACACCAGACCAGCCCCAGTCCTCTACACACACACACACAACAGACACCAGACCAGCCCCAGTCCTCTACACACACACACACGACAGACACCAGACCAGCCCCAGTCCTCTACACACACACACACGACAGACACCAGACCAGCCCCAGTCCTCTACACACATACACAACAGACACCAGACCAGCCCCAGTCCTCTACACACACACACACACACACACACACACTACAGACACCAGACCAGCCCCAGTCCTCTACACACACACACAACACACACCAGACCAGCCACAGTCCTCTATAAAAACACACACACACGACAGACACCAGACCAGCCCCAGTCCTCTACACACACACACACACACACACACACACGACAGACACCAGACCAGCCCCAGTCTTCTACACACACACACAGCAGACACCAGACCAGCCCCAGTCCTCTACACAAACACACTACAGACACCAGACCAGCCCCAGTCCTCTACACACACACACGACAGACACCAGACCAGCCCCAGTTCTCTACACACACACACTACAGACACCAGACCAGCCCCAGTTCTCTACACACACACACTACAGACACCAGACCAGCCCCAGTTCTCTACACACACACACTACAGACACCAGACCAGCCCCAGTCCTCTACACACACACACGACAGACACCAGACCAGCCCCAGTCCTCTACACACACACACGACAGACACCAGACCTGCCCCAGTCCACTACACACACACACACTACACACACCAGCCCCAGTCCTCTACACACACACACACTACAGACACCAGCCCCAGTCCTCTACACACACACACACTACAGACACCAGACCAGCCCAAGTCCTCTACACACACACACGACAGACACCAGACCAGCCCCAGTCCTCTACACACACACACATGACAGACACCAGACCTGCCCCAGTCCTCTACACACACACACGACAGACACCAGACCAGCCACAGCCCTCTACACACACACACACACTACAGACACAAGACCAGCCCCAGTCCTCTACACACACACACACTACAGACACCAGACCAGCCCCAGTCCTCTACACACACACACACACGACAGACACCAGACCAGCCCCAGTCCTCTACACACACACACACGACAGACACCAGACCAGCCCTAGTCCTCTACACACACACACACACACGACAGACACCAGACCAGCCCCAGTCCTCTACACACACACACACAACAGACACCAGACCAGCCCCAGTCCTCTACACACACACACTACAGACACCAGACCAGCCCCAGTCCTCTACACACACACACGACAGACACCAGACCAGCCCCAGTCCTCTACACACACACACACAACAGACACCAGACCAGCCCCAGTCCTCTACACACACACACACACAACAGACACCAGACCAGCCCCAGTCCTCTACACACAGACACACACACTACAGACACCAGACCAGCCCCAGTCCTCTACACACACACACTACAGACACCAGACCAGCCCCAGTCCTCAACACACACACACTACAGACACCAGACCAGCCCCAGTCCTCTACACACACACACGACAGACACCAGACCAGCCCCAGTCCTCTACACACACACACAACAGACACCAGACCAGCCCCAGTCCTCTACACACACACACACTACACACACCAGCCCCAGTCCTCTATACACACACACTACACACACCAGCCCCAGTCCTCTACACACACACACACTACAGACACCAGACCAGCCCCAGTCCTCTACACACACACACGACAGACACCAGACCTGCCCCAGTCCTCTACACACACACACACACTACACACACCAGCCCCAGTCCTCTACACACACACACTATACACACCAGCCCCAGTCCTCTACACACACACACACTACAGACACCAGACCAGCCCCAGTCCTCTACATACACACACACTACAGACACCAGACCAGCCCCAGTCCTCTACACACACACACACACTACAGACACCAGCCCAGCCCCAGTCCTCTACACACACACACTACAGACACCAGACCAGCCCCAGTCCTCTACACACAAACACGACACACACCAGACAAGCCCCAGTCCTCTACACACACACACGACAGACACCAGACCAGCCCCAGTCCTCTACACACACACACTACAGACACCAGACCAGCCCCAGTCCTCTACACACACACACGACACACACCAGACAAGCCCCAGTCCTCTACACACACACACGACAGACACCAGACCAGCCCCAGTCCTCTACACACACACACGACAGACACCAGACCAGCCACAGTCCTCTACACACATACACAACAGACACCAGACCAGCCCCAGTCCTCTACACACACACACGACAGACACCAGACCAGCCCCAGTCCTCTACACACACACACGACAGACACCAGACCAGCCCCAGTCCTCTACACACACACACTACAGACACCAGACCAGCCCCAGTCCTCTACACACACACACACAACAGACACCAGACAAGCCCCAGTCCTCTACACACACACACGACAGACACCAGACCAGCCCCAGTCCTCTACACACACACACGACACACACCAGACCAGCCCCAGTCCTCTACACACAAACACGACACACACCAGACAAGCCCCAGTCCTCTACACACACACACGACAGACACCAGACCTGCCCCAGTCCTCTACACACACACACTACAGACACCAGCCCAGCCCCAGTCCTCTACACACACACACTACAGACACCAGACCAGCCCCAGTTCTCTACACACAAACACGACACACACCAGACAAGCCCCAGTCCTCTACACACACACACGACAGACACCAGACCAGCCCCAGTCCTCTACACACACACACACTACAGACACCAGACCAGCCCCAGTCCTCTACACACACACACACACACAACAGACACCAGACCAGCCCCAGTCCTCTACACACACACACTACAGACACCAGACCAGCCCCAGTCCTCTACACACACACACACGACAGACACCAGACCAGCCCCAGTCCTCTACACACACACACACTACACACACCAGCCCCAGTCCTCTACACACACACACTACACACACCAGCCCCAGTCCTCTACACACACACACACTACAGACACCAGACCAGCCCCAGTCCTCTACACACACACACGACAGACACCAGACCAGCCCCAGTCCTCTACACACACACACACTACACACAGCAGCCCCAGTCCTCTACACACACACACACTACAGACACCAGACCAGCCCCAGTCCTCTACACACACACACGACAGACACCAGACCTGCCCCAGTCCTCTACACACACACACTACACACACCAGCCCCAGTCCTCTACACACACACACTAAACACACCAGCCCCAGTCCTCTACACACACACACTACAGACACCAGACCAGCCCCAGTCCTCTACACACACACACTACAGACACCAGACCAGCCCCAGTCCTCTACACACACACACACACACTACAGACACCAGCCCAGCCCCAGTCCTCTACACACACACACTACAGACACCAGACCAGCCCCAGTCCTCTACACACAAACACGACAGACACCAGACCAGCCCCAGTCCTCTACACACACACACTACAGACACCAGACCAGCCCCAGTCCTCTACACACACACACTACAGACACCAGACCAGCCCCAGTCCTCTACACACACACACACTACAGACACCAGACCAGCCCCAGTCCTCTACACACACACACACGACAGACACCAGACCAGCCCCAGTCCTCTACACACACACACACACACACGACAGACACCAGACCAGCCCCAGTCCTCTACACACACACACACACACACGACAGACACCAGACCAGCCCCAGTCCTCTACACACACACACTACAGACATCAGACCAGCCCCAGTCCTCTACACACACACACACTACAGACACCAGACCAGCCCCAGTCCTCTACACACACACACTACAGACACCAGACCAGCCCCAGTCCTCTACACACACACACACTACAGACACCAGACCAGCCCCAGTCCTCTACACACACACACGACAGACACCAGACCAGCCCCAGTCCTCTACACACACACACGACAGACACCAGACCTGCCCCAGTCCACTACACACACACACACTACACACACCAGCCCCAGTCCTCTACACACACACACACACTACAGACACCAGCCCCAGTCCTCTACACACACACACACTACAGACACCAGACCAGCCCAAGTCCTCTACACACACACACGACAGACACCAGACCAGCCCCAGTCCTCTACACACACACACATGACAGACACCAGACCTGCCCCAGTCCTCTACACACACACACGACAGACACCAGACCAGCCACAGCCCTCTACACACACACACACACTACAGACACAAGACCAGCCCCAGTCCTCTACACACACACACACTACAGACACCAGACCAGCCCCAGTCCTCTACACACACACACACACGACAGACACCAGACCAGCCCCAGTCCTCTACACACACACACACGACAGACACCAGACCAGCCCTAGTCCTCTACACACACACACACACACGACAGACACCAGACCAGCCCCAGTCCTCTACACACACACACACAACAGACACCAGACCAGCCCCAGTCCTCTACACACACACACTACAGACACCAGACCAGCCCCAGTCCTCTACACACACACACGACAGACACCAGACCAGCCCCAGTCCTCTACACACACACACACAACAGACACCAGACCAGCCCCAGTCCTCTACACACACACACACACAACAGACACCAGACCAGCCCCAGTCCTCTACACACAGACACACACACTACAGACACCAGACCAGCCCCAGTCCTCTACACACACACACTACAGACACCAGACCAGCCCCAGTCCTCAACACACACACACTACAGACACCAGACCAGCCCCAGTCCTCTACACACACACACGACAGACACCAGACCAGCCCCAGTCCTCTACACACACACACAACAGACACCAGACCAGCCCCAGTCCTCTACACACACACACACTACACACACCAGCCCCAGTCCTCTATACACACACACTACACACACCAGCCCCAGTCCTCTACACACACACACACTACAGACACCAGACCAGCCCCAGTCCTCTACACACACACACGACAGACACCAGACCTGCCCCAGTCCTCTACACACACACACACACTACACACACCAGCCCCAGTCCTCTACACACACACACTATACACACCAGCCCCAGTCCTCTACACACACACACACTACAGACACCAGACCAGCCCCAGTCCTCTACATACACACACACTACAGACACCAGACCAGCCCCAGTCCTCTACACACACACACACACTACAGACACCAGCCCAGCCCCAGTCCTCTACACACACACACTACAGACACCAGACCAGCCCCAGTCCTCTACACACAAACACGACACACACCAGACAAGCCCCAGTCCTCTACACACACACACGACAGACACCAGACCAGCCCCAGTCCTCTACACACACACACTACAGACACCAGACCAGCCCCAGTCCTCTACACACACACACGACACACACCAGACAAGCCCCAGTCCTCTACACACACACACGACAGACACCAGACCAGCCCCAGTCCTCTACACACACACACGACAGACACCAGACCAGCCACAGTCCTCTACACACATACACAACAGACACCAGACCAGCCCCAGTCCTCTACACACACACACGACAGACACCAGACCAGCCCCAGTCCTCTACACACACACACGACAGACACCAGACCAGCCCCAGTCCTCTACACACACACACTACAGACACCAGACCAGCCCCAGTCCTCTACACACACACACACAACAGACACCAGACAAGCCCCAGTCCTCTACACACACACACGACAGACACCAGACCAGCCCCAGTCCTCTACACACACACACGACACACACCAGACCAGCCCCAGTCCTCTACACACAAACACGACACACACCAGACAAGCCCCAGTCCTCTACACACACACACGACAGACACCAGACCTGCCCCAGTCCTCTACACACACACACTACAGACACCAGCCCAGCCCCAGTCCTCTACACACACACACTACAGACACCAGACCAGCCCCAGTTCTCTACACACAAACACGACACACACCAGACAAGCCCCAGTCCTCTACACACACACACGACAGACACCAGACCAGCCCCAGTCCTCTACACACACACACACTACAGACACCAGACCAGCCCCAGTCCTCTACACACACACACACACACAACAGACACCAGACCAGCCCCAGTCCTCTACACACACACACTACAGACACCAGACCAGCCCCAGTCCTCTACACACACACACACGACAGACACCAGACCAGCCCCAGTCCTCTACACACACACACACTACACACACCAGCCCCAGTCCTCTACACACACACACTACACACACCAGCCCCAGTCCTCTACACACACACACACTACAGACACCAGACCAGCCCCAGTCCTCTACACACACACACGACAGACACCAGACCAGCCCCAGTCCTCTACACACACACACACTACACACAGCAGCCCCAGTCCTCTACACACACACACACTACAGACACCAGACCAGCCCCAGTCCTCTACACACACACACGACAGACACCAGACCTGCCCCAGTCCTCTACACACACACACTACACACACCAGCCCCAGTCCTCTACACACACACACTAAACACACCAGCCCCAGTCCTCTACACACACACACTACAGACACCAGACCAGCCCCAGTCCTCTACACACACACACTACAGACACCAGACCAGCCCCAGTCCTCTACACACACACACTACAGACACCAGACCAGCCCCAGTCCTCTACACACACACACACACACACACTACAGACACCAGCCCAGCCCCAGTCCTCTACACACACACACTACAGACACCAGACCAGCCCCAGTCCTCTACACACAAACACGACAGACACCAGACCAGCCCCAGTCCTCTACACACACACACTACAGACACCAGACCAGCCCCAGTCCTCTACACACACACACTACAGACACCAGACCAGCCCCAGTCCTCTACACACACACACACTACAGACACCAGACCAGCCCCAGTCCTCTACACACACACACTACAGACACCAGACCAGCCCCAGTCCTCTACACACACACACTACAGACACCAGACCAGCCCCAGTCCTCTACACACACACACACTACAGACACCAGACCAGCCCCAGTCCTCTACACACACACACACGACAGACACCAGACCAGCCCCAGTCCTCTACACACACACACACACGACAGACACCAGACCAGCCCCAGTCCTCTACACACACACACTACAGACATCAGACCAGCCCCAGTCCTCTACACACACACACACTACAGACACCAGACCAGCCCCAGTCCTCTACACACACACACTACAGACACCAGACCAGCCCCAGTCCTCTACACACACACACACTACAGACACCAGACCAGCCCCAGTCCTCTACACACACACACACACGACAGACACCAGACCAGCCCAGTCCTCTACACACACACACTACAGACACCAGACCAGCCCCAGTCCTCTACACACACACACGACAGACACCAGACCAGCCCCAGTCCTCTACACACACACACACACGACAGACACCAGACCAGCCCCAGTCCTCTACACACACACACACTACAGACACCAGACCAGCCCCAGTCCCCTACACACACGACAGACACCAGACCAGCCCCAGTCCTCTACACACACGACAGACACCAGACCAGCCCCAGTCCTCTACACACACACACTACAGACATCAGACCAGCCCCAGTCCTCTACACACACACACACTACAGACACCAGACCAGCCCCAGTCCTCTACACACACACACTACAGACACCAGACCAGCCCCAGTCCTCTACACACACACACTACAGACACCAGACCAGCCCCAGTCCTCTACACACACACACACTACAGACAACAGACCAGCCCCAGTCCTCTACACACACACACACTACAGACACCAGACCAGCCCCAGTCCTCTACACACACACACACTACAGACACCAGACCAGCCCCAGTCCTCTACACACACACACTACAGACACCAGACCAGCCCCAGTCCTCTACACATGTCAGCTAAACGAGCTGTGGACCGGCCGACTGCAGGAGCACTGAGGCAGACCGAGGCCTGTCCCGCTGTAATGGATGTGCCTGTGCGGATCAGTGAGGGCTGTACCTTAGTGAGCGCGATAAAGGAAATGGCAGCGACTGCAGTGAACATGATCGTGGGGATTAGCATAATGATGGAGGCGAAGATACTCGTGCCAAAGAAGGAGATGGTGCCCAACCAGCCACTGAAACAGGACAGACACAAGATACCATTACACGTGTTATATGAGCATACAATACAATAATCAATACTGTATTCTAGTGTCCGCAGGTACAGATTTATGTTAGCAGACATAATTCTGATATTAAGTATTGTTTTAAAGTCTAATAAGTGCATGCATTTGCATTTAAAGGCTCTTACCAAACACCCCATCCTGGAATACCAATGGCCTGAATGATTGCAATGAAAAGCTGTGCCATGAAGACGAAGAAGAACGCCATGAAGTAGAAAGAGCTGTCAGTCCTGAAAAACAGCAATACATAAACACATACATAACAATATTTATCTAAAACTTACTCATAAATGTGTAATGTATCAGTTGTTATTATTATGATTTATTTAATTCATATAAATACAAAATAAAAAATAATATATCATTTATATTTTATTAATTAAATCACACATATATATATATATATATATATATATATAGATGTATATATATAGATGTATATATATATGTATATATATGTATATGTATATGTATATGTATATGTATATGTATATGTATGTGTATATGTATGTGTATATGTATATGTATGTGTATATGTATGTGTATATGTATGTGTATATGTATGTGTATATGTGTATGTGTGTATGTGTGTGTGTGTGTGTGTGTGTGTGTGTGTGTGTGTGTGTGTGTGTGTGTGTGTGTATGTGTATGTGTATGTGTATATGTGGGCATGTTTTCGTGAAATATCAGGACACAAATGTGTATAATGACATGGGTATTACAAAAAGAGGGTGAAATATGAGGACGTTCCCCATGTCCTCACTTTTCAAAATGCTTATAAATCATACAGAACAAGTTTTTTTTCACAGAAAGTGAACTGCACAGTCTCCTGTGAGGGCTAGGTTTAGGGGCAGGGGCAGTGTAAGGGGATAGAAAATACGGTTTGTACGGTATAAAAACCATTACGCCTATGGAATGTCCTCACATTTCACAAAAACAAACATGTGTGTGTGTGTATGTGTGTATGTGTGTATGTGTGTATGTGTGTGTGTGTGTGTATGTGTGTATGTGTATGTGTATGTGTATATATATATATATATATATATATATATATATATAATCAATTAAATAAATAAATAATAACAATAATAATGGATTCATTACACATTTAACATATTATGATGATGACTATTACAAATAATTAAGTAAAAAAAAAAAAAAAAAAAAAAAAAAAAAAAAAATATATATATATATATATATATATATATATATATATATATATATATATATATATATATATATATATATTTTATCTAAAAACGTAATAATAAATGTGTAATGAATCAGTTGTTGTTGTTATTAATATTTATGTAATTAACATAAAACAAATAAAAATATATAAATATGTATATATATAAATGAAATTCATTCAAATTAATAAATAATAATAACAATAATAATGGATTCATTATTCGTTTATACATGTATCATATTATGATGATGATTATTATGAATAATTAAATTTAAAACCAAAATTTTTAAAAAGAAACATATAATAATATTTATTTAAAACGAATATTAAATGAATATGAATAAATTAAGAAAATAATATATAATATATATATTTATTTTAATATATTAATATATTTAATATATTTTTATTTAAAAAAAATTAATAATATATAATTTTTATTTTATTAATTAAATAATATATCATATATAATTCATTAAATAAATAATGAAAATAATAATGGATTGATTATACATTTACCATATTATGATGAAGATTATTATGAAATAATTTAATTAAAATTAATAGATATTAATTATATTTATATTAATTATATTTTAAATAATAATAATAATGGATTCATTATACATTTACCATACTATTATTATCAAATATTAATCAATTTCATAAAATACAAATGATCAAAAATAATAATGATAAATAAAAATATATGACTTTTTTAAATCTGTAGAGTATAATGATCTGATAGTAGTCCAGTAGGCTGGCGCTCACTTGAAGGCGTTGTAAATGGGTCTGAACCAGCACACATACGAGCAGGGCGTGAAGAGAACGAGCCATATCATCGACATGCCGAAGTTAGTCACTCCTCCACCGCCAAACATCCACGCCATACAGCCGAAGAAATTCACCAGCAGAGTCACGCCATACACTGGACAGAAGAGCACACGTCTTACTCTCCAAACAAGCAGAACTGTCCACAGATGTGTGTGTGTGTGTGTGTGTGTGAGAGAGTGAAGGAGAAGAGCAAGCAGAAACCCTTCTTTCCCAAGAGTGCACGAGAAGAAAGCTCCACCTTTACATGTCACACACACTTCAGAGAGAGCTCGTGTGCTGTCAGTAAATGCTTCACCAAGCAGAGCAACCTGAAGACCCACAATACACCAGCTACAATACTGGGTATAAATGCACATGCGTATGAGCCCTGACAGAGCAGTTTACTCAATACACAAGCTGACGGTCACAAGAGATAAACAAAGAATGCTTTGTTCCATGCCATGAAAAAAAAGAATGATACAATATTATAAATAAATATACAAATCATGCAATTTCACTCAAAAGCAACACATAAAGAATACCTTTCGGAGGAATCTGCTACAGCATCTATAGCAAGAGATGACAATAATTAATGTATATTTTATAATAATATCATTTTAAAATACTGGATCCACATCATTCAGGTCCTCTCGGGACAAAATATGCTCGTTGATTTCTTTAGTGCAGTGAACAAATGCAATCAAGTGTGAATCACCAATACTGTCAATATACACTTAAAGTTCACTCAAAAATTAAAATCCGCCCATGATTTGCTCACCCTCAAGTCATCTGAGGTGTGTGTGACATTCTTCTTTCAGACGAATATAATCTGAGTTATATTACAACAGTCCAGGCTAATCCAAGCATTAATAGTTGCTCTGTTTTTGAAGTCCATAAAAAATGCATCTGTCTGTCATATAACTGCTCCAGCGGCTCTAGGGTGTTAATACAGGCCTTCTGAAGCGAATCGACGCGTTTGTGTAAATATCCATATTTAAAACTTTATAAAGTGAACTTTCGACCGACTGCCTTCTGTGTTCAATTTATGGAGAAAGTGTTGAAAGTTCCCCTGCGGATCGAAAGACTAACGCGACCAGGTCCGCTCGTCATGACGTCACGTTTCACTTTCAACATTCAACACTTTTCCACGGAAGGCGGTCGGTCGAAAGTTTGCTTTATAAAGTTTTAAATATGGATTTTTTTTTACACAAACGCATCGATTTGCTTCAGAAGGCCTTTAGTAACACCCCAGAGCCGCGTGGAGCAGTTATGTGTGTGTGTGTGTGTGTGTGTGTGTGTGTTAATCCCGGTTCGTGGTTATATCCATCGGGCTGGCCAAGTAATAAAAAATAACATTCCAATGAATCGCGGGTGGATGAGAGATAAGTCATTGTGTTTGTTTGATGAAGATATTTAGCGAGCCCTGTGTGCGGATCATTCCAGTTGCCGTTTCTCCACACACTTTCAAAACAATCCCTCACATGTACGGGAGCCGAAGCTCATTATAATATGCAAAACTGTTATCCAATCACAGCAGAGGGCGTTTACTTCCAAGTCTTCAGTGCGGCATGCCCATAAAAACAGAGCGTTCCAGGAGAGAGGCTCAAAACCAGGGCAGGAAACTGCGGATGAGCCTGGCACAGGCTAGAAGAGATTGTTGTATAAAGTCATTATTTTGTTTTTGTGCACTAAAGCATTCTAGTGGCTTCATAACATTAAGATTGACCCACTGGAGTCACATGGCCTATTTTAACCATGCCTTTACTTCCTTTCTGGACATTGAAAGTGTTCATTACATTGCTGTTTATGGAGTGGTCAGAGCTCTCGGATTTCATCAGAAATATCTTCAGTCGTGTTCAGAACATGAATGAAGGTCTGACGGGTTTGGAACGACATGAGGAATTAATGACAGGATTTTTGGGTGAACTAAGAAAAAATACCAAGTTCTGTTATGAAACTCTAGACGGCACAAGCTGATTGGTTCCTGTTGCGTCTGCAGCCAATGAGCTCGCTGCTCAACATTTAAATAGTTGGTCAGTGTTTGCTGTAGCAGTTTGCCACACTAAGTGTTCTTCAATGGAACAATTTCTGGTAACACTTTAGAATAATGGTCCGTCATTAATATATATTTATTTATTTATTTACATGTACATTTACGTATTTGGCAGATGCTTTTATCCAAAGCGACTTACATTGCATTCAAAGTACTCACATAGATAACACACATAGGCACACACAAAGTACACACAAAGCTAACTATGCAGGAAGTAATGCAGGACTAATGAGTACATTAACACTTCTACTATTAACTAATGATTAGATTAGATTAGATTAGATTCAACTTTATTGTCATTACACAAGTACAAGTACAAGGCAACGAAATGCAGTTTAGGTCTAACCAGAAGTGCAATAGCAGCAAGTGCAGGATATACAATGGTTGCATAAGTGCAGGACATGGAAATGTAGAAACAAGCTTAACTAATCAGTAAGTAATATCACATTTAGGACTAAGATAGTTCCTTATTAGGTAATCAATAATTATTGAATGGGATTGGCATCACTAATAGGTAATATGACAAATTATAAAGAATTACTAATGAATTACTAATCACAACATTAACGTGTCTGAGATGTGAGAAATTGTCTTTTTTTACTTTCAATGTGGTCATAAAATGCATCACTAGTTACTCAAGGGTTACCTAGTCACTATGCAGGAACTACTAGTGACCCGACTATTATTTTAAAGAGAAAAATATGTTTTTTAACTTCAGAATAATGGTCCTGATCACTAGTAGTCCTTGAAGAGTGACTAGGTAACCCTTGAGTAACTAGTGGTGCATTTTATGACTTTATTCAGAGTAAAAAAGATGACTGATTACGTCTCAGACACATAATGTTCTTTTTAATTTGTAGTCAGTTAGTTAATAGTTATTAATGAGGCTAATCTCATTCAGTAAGTATTGATTACTTAACAATGTACTATCTCCTAAATTGGATATTACTTACTGATTAGTCACGCTTTTTTCTATATTAGTTAGTAGTAGTAGTACTCATTAGTCCTGCATTACTTCCTGCATAGTTACTCATTAATGACGGACCATTAAGTGTTACACAATTTCTTCTATTTCATCAATTATGTGCAAGTTATATGTCAAAATGTATAGATACTCAATGACATAGACTCATATTCTATACATATAAAAAAAAAATGATTCTACAGACCTCCTGCAGTTACACCACATGGGGACCAAGAACTAACCGATCAGTCACTTTAGCCGTTTTCATGAACTCTGAGGTAAACTCAGCAGGATATGTGTGATCGCCGTGATCTGGAACTATATGTCATGTACAGGTATGTTCTCCAGACTCACAGATCCACAGGTAGTAGAGTCTCTTGCACGTGGTGCGATGCTGCTCAGGAATATCCTCAAAGTCCTGATGGAAGCACGGCTTCAGAGGAATAAAGCCGGGCAGCGGAGGGAAGTTGTTCTCTACAGGACAGACACAAACAAAGCAATGCATCGATGGAGATATCGATGGAAAACACAGTTTCTTATGGTTGTGCAACATGGACTGGATTCAAGGTCCTTACCAGCCATTGGGAAACAGGCGACGGGTGTTTGTCTTCAGAGCTGTCGATCTGTCACACACACACACATATGAAGAGAAGAGAAGGGCCACAGTACGGTCACACTCTGGGCTGCGTTTCCCAAAAGCATCGTAAGCCTAAGTTGATCGTACGAGGGATCTTAATATTAAGGTCTGTTTCCCAAAAGCATCGTAACTTAAGTAGCACTTGAAAATGATCGTAGATCTACGAGTGCTCTGGAGTAATCGTAAAGCTCTAAGTGTATCGTAAGAAGACAGAGTTATGAGGTCACCTACAGGACAACCGGCAGATTACACCTTTAACTTTATTCAACTGCATTGTGATAATACTATAAGGTTTTGATTGTACTTTATTGTACACTTTTTTTATTTATTTTTTTATTTTAATATTCTCATTATTATCAATGTTGATAAAAAAAATTAAAAAAACTGTTCTGCTGCTTAATATTTTTGTGGAAACTGACTTTATGATCACTGGATTTTATAAAAAAAAAATTATGAGGGCAGGTAAAAAACTAAAAAATTATAAATACACATCTGAATTAAATGAGGATATTTATTTCGTCTTTTTGAAAGGTATCTTTTCTTGTTTTTTTTTTGTTCAGCCTTTTGTCAGTGCCTCAGCCTGTAGGTGCTTTATATAGACGTGTTTTGATTGCTAATCCACATCAGATGATAATTATTAGGTGAAACGTTCAGAGGAAACGATTCCATATAATGTTATATTTCAGCACTTCGCAAATGGACAGCGACTCTTAAGTAACACTTAGAGCGCGTTCTCGCGCGTTCATGTTAAGTACATTTTTGGGAAACACACGTGGAATTGCTGTGAGTGATCGTAACTTCGCTCGTAGAACACGCTCTTTAGAGCTAAGATACATCATTATTGGGAAACCCGGCCCAGGACAGTTTCAGTTGTATTGCCCATGAACACGTGTTGACCACACTCTAAAAAAAAAGGTTCTATATAGCACCAAAAAAGGTTCTTCGTCGTAATCATAGAGGAGCCACTTTTGGTGCTATATAGCACCATATCTTCACATGTTCTGTATATGGTAGCGGTGCTATATAGCACCTAAGTCAAAGAACCGGTGAAGAACCACTGAAGAACCACGGAAGCACCAAAATTGGTGCTATATAGCACTTAAAAATGTTCCCCTATGATTACGAGCCAAGAACCATTTTTGCTGCCATATAGAACCTTTTTTTTTGGAGTGTACAGTCGGGCATGCAGGGGTAAATCCTGGTTCTCAAGTCCGACAAGCTTCCACAAGGGCCCCAAAAAGTCTTGAAAATTATTTAAATTTAGTTATATTACAATTATTTTAATTCAAATTGGGGGTGAGAATCACCAGAGGTCTCACGATATGATATCACGATGTTTAAGCCACAATACAATATTATTGTGATTTCAAACATGCACTCTAAAAAATGCTGGGTTAAAAACAACCCACGTTGGGTTGAAAATGGACTAACCCACCAATTGGGTTGTTTTAACCCAGCGATTGGGTTAAATGTTTGCTTAAAACAACCCAATTGCTGGCTTAGTCAAGTCAAGTCAGCTTTATTTATATAGCGCTTTTAACAATGCAGATGGTTTCAAAGCAGCTTTACAGTGTTAAACAGGAAAATAATGCAGCGTAATTTTATTCAGCTGTATAGCCATTCTGGAGAAAACGCTGATATAATCAGTTTATTTCAATTATCATACAGTGACAGTGTGGGCTTTACATCAGTAATTAGATCAGTATTTTAGTTTATATAGTGAATTTAGTTTAATAATTAGATTTATTTGGATATTTAGTTGAAAAATTTAGAAAAATGTAGTGTCCCCAATCAGTCCATATTCAACCCAACTTGGGTTATTTTTAACTCAGCATTTTTTAGAGTGTGAGTATTGCAATAAAATAGATAACTTTTTTCAACTGCAAATGCCCCAAATGAAAACTTTGCCATGTTCAAAATATTTAATAGACATTACAGTAGTCAAATAAAAAAATTTTTTTTGCACTTTTAAATGTGTCTTTTTTTTAATGTCACCTGTTGTATTGGACTAATCCAGCATCCTTACAGTAAACAAAAACAAGTCATGAAATGATAACCTTACAGTTACTGATATACAACCCTTGAAAACAATCTGAAACAGGGCATCCTGTAAAACAGAGCAAGTGTTTAATGTCTG
Source organism: Gobio occitaniae (assembly GCA_033150135.1). Classification (NCBI taxonomy): domain Eukaryota; kingdom Metazoa; phylum Chordata; class Actinopteri; order Cypriniformes; family Gobionidae; genus Gobio; species Gobio occitaniae. The sequence continues at coordinate 56,237 of JARQWZ010002135.1, read as the reverse complement.
AGAGTCTGCTGGCTGGAGTGTGTTCAGAGCTCTTAGATTAAGAGCCTGTGTGTGTGTGTGTGTGTGTGTGTGTGTGTGTGTGTGTGTGTGTGTGTGTGTGTGTGTGTGTGTGTGTGTGTGTGTGTGTGTGTGTGTGTGTGTGTGTGTGTGTGTGTGTGTGTGTTGTCTAAAGAGACCCATACTGACACATTAGCGTGCATCTCAACGCAGATCGCGACTTTTCCCTTTGCACGAGTCTCATTTGTTTGATTCTCGTCTATTTACTTCAAACACTGAGCAAATGAGATCCATCCATCATGTCAGCTCGCGCTAAGCCTGGCATTAACACAGACTGAATGGAGAGAGAAATAATCGCCTTACCTTCTCCTGCACTCCTTCTGCGCTCCTCTTACACAAACATGCTCTCTGTGCACACTCACACACTCACACACTCTCACTAAACAAACACCACGCACACACTAACGCAAGCACAGACGCTCGGTTCTGAAGAAGTTTGCTGTTATCTTTGAGTGATTTGAGTTCCGTTCCCCGCATGTCCACATCAGAGAGTAAGCGTACGCCAATAGGAGCGGCGCATTAGGTTCTGGGCACGCCCTCTTTCGCCTCGTTGGCCAATCGGCACCCGGGAACGCGGTTGCTCTCCGCGGTGCTGAAGTTGTTGTTTGGTGAGCGTGTTAAAGAAGGAAACCTTCGACCTCCAGCCTGACCTGATTATCATGTGTGCGTTTTACATACAGACACTCACACAAATAAAGACTCTCTATTGCCATCGGTGGTTCATTAACATTAATACAACATTTACAATGCACAAAAGATACTTTATAGTGGAAAAAGATTATTCAAATTCAGTAAAAGTGTTCACTGAAAGGCTGTTCGCTGTGAAAACATCCATTTGGTATTGATACACTCTAAAAATACTGGGTTAAAAACAACCCAAGTTGGGTTGAAAATGGACTAACCCAGCAATTGGGTTGTTTTAACCCAGCAACTGGGTTGTTTTAACCCAGCGATTGGGTTGTTTTAACCCAGCGACTGGGTTGTTTTAACCCAGCGATTGGGTTGTTTTAACTCATCCACTGGGTTGTTTTAACCCAGCGACTGGGTTGTTTTAACCCAGTAATTGGGTTGTTTTAACTCAGTCATTAGATTGTTTTAACCCAACAACTGGGTTGTTTTAACCCAGTAATTGGGTTGTTTTAACTCAGTCATTAGATTGTTTTAACCCAACAACTGGGTTGTTTTAACCCAGCAATTGGGTTGTTTTAACCCAGTCATTGGGTTGTTTTATCCCAGCGATTGGGTTGTTTTAACTCATCCACTGTGATATAGTGTTGTGCATTTGATGCATGTAATTCCATATTTACTCCGCTAGAGGGCCACCTTGGTTGTATGGCAGTGGCGGATAACCATGAGGGGAAGTAGAGTGTTCTGTCGTGATATGTACATGTGAGTGAGCAGCAGCACGAGCTACCCGAGAGTGCTCGGTAATAAATACTACGTTCTGAGTTAAATAGATCTGCCTGTGTAGTTTGTCAAGCACACTACACCAGAAGGAATACTACATGGTGTCAGAAGACAGTCATTTTATGAACCCGAACCTGCATTTAACAGCTCTGAGACGCGACGGAGAAAGTCAGCGCATTGTGACCGAAGTGAGTCTGCACAAGAAAAAATAAACATGGATCAGTTCAGATTACCACCTCCATTAGTCCTAACGGGAAATATAGGTGAAAATTGGAGAAGATGGATACAACGGTTCAACATTTACATGACTGCTACAGGATCCGACTCAAAGAGTGAGAAGGTAAAAGTAGCCATTCTACTTCACGCATTAGGAGAGGAAGCCTTAGAGGTGTACAACTCGCTGTCTATTGAGGCAGAAGGAGAGGATGAAACAGTGAAAGATATAGTAACAGCACTGGAGAAGTATTGCTTACCCAGGAAAAATGTTGTTTTTGAAAGACACCAATTTTGGGCTTACCCCATGCCTGATTCGATTACCATCGATAAGTACGTCACTGAACTAAAACAAAAGAGTAAAGACTGTGAGTTCGGCTCAACAGAATCTGACATGATAAGAGACAAGATCGTGTTCAGCATCGGTGATCAGCGTTTAAAAGAGAGACTTTTAAGAGAAATAAATCTCACTCTGGAAAAAACAGTGGACATTTGTAGAGCAGCTGAGGCAGCAAAAACACAGATTCAAGCAATGGGAGAGCAGAATAAAGCTGTTCACGCCATTAAAAGGAAAACAAAGGATGGAAAACAGAACAAGAGATATGAAAGAACGACATTTCAACAGCAAAAAGCAAATGTCGACTCAGTCATCTGCAAAAAGTGCGGAAAATCACACCTTCCACGACAATGTCCAGCCTTTGGAGCTACATGTCATGCCTGTGGAAAGCGCAATCATTTTGCCTCAGTGTGCATGTCTGAAAGAAAAGACACTCACCCTAAACATATCAGAAATGTTACTGTTGATTCATTGTTTATTGGAACAGTGGAACTTAAAAAGACTCCCAGCTCTGCACAGAAAGCGTGGTACACAGATGTAGATATTGGAAATGTGACAGTGAAGTTCAAGTTGGACTCAGGTGCTGAAGCCAATATTATACCTCTCGACATTTACCAGTCTCTGCACGAAACAGCGTCATTACAACCAACTTCGACAATGCTGGTGGCGTACGGCGGAACAAAATTGAAACCAGAAGGTGTGGCCAAGCTGCAGTGTGTCACACCTAAAGTGCAAGTTCTCCTACCCTTTTACATCACCAGACATTCGTCCATACCAATACTTGGAAAGGAAGCATGTGAACAGATGCAGCTACTGAAAAAAGTTGACACTGTTGTAATCAAAAGTCCTACCACAAAAGAGGAGCTGATAGCGCAACACCCTACAGTTTTTGAAGGACTTGGTCAGTTTCCGGGTGAACATCATATACATGTTGATCCGAAAGCAATACCAGTCATACATGGATGTAGAAAAATTCCCTTAGCTGTGCTGGGCAAATTGAAAGACACACTGGATCAGCTGTTGCAAGCAGATGTTATAGCGCCAGTCACTCAGCCCACTCCATGGGTTAACAGTCTTGTCATCACTGAGAAAAAAAATGGGTCATTACGAGTATGCCTGGATCCTCGTGACCTAAATAAAGCTGTTCTTCGCCAACACTTCTCTATCCCAACAACCGAAGATGTACTATGTCGACTTGCTGGAAAGAAAATTTTCTCCATCTTCGACGAAAAGGATGGCTATTGGCAAGTCAGACTAGACAAGGATTCTTCTCTCTTATGCACATTCAATACACCATGGGGTAGATACAGATTCAAACGTCTGCCATTTGGTGTCAAGTCTGCTAGCGAAGTCTTCCAACAGTACAACAATGAAGTGTTCGGTGACATTGAGGGTGTACATATTGTAGCTGATGACATGATCGTTGCAGCTGCCACAGAACAAGAGCATGATGTCATTGTTGCTAAAATCATGGAGAGAGCGAAAAAACACAATGTTAAATTCAACGCTGACAAGATTCAGTACAAAGTGAACAACGTACATTTCATGGGACATGTGATAACGCCACAGGGTGTGAAAGCAGACGATGGCAAGATACGAGCAGTGGTGAACATGCCAAAACCCACAGATAGACAATCACTACAGCGTCTTTTAGGTATGATCAGATATCTCGCCCCATTTGTCCCAGGTGAGGCATCGCTCACAGCACCCCTCAGACAGCTACTGAGAAAAGACATGGCATTCCAGTGGCATCCTGAGCACGACACAGCATTGTCTGCACTCAAAACGGCACTGACCAACACACCAGTCCTCAGATACTACGACCCCAACATAGCACTTACCATACAAACGGACGCATCCAAAGATGGCTTAGGATCATGTCTGTTACAGGAGGGGCAACCAGTAGCATATGCGTCCAGGTCATTAACTGATACAGAGAAAAACTACGCTCAAATCGAAAAAGAGCTGCTGGCGATTGTTTTCGCTACCAAAAAGTTCCATCAGTATGTATATGGACGCAACGTGAATGTACAGTCAGACCATAAACCATTGGAGGCTATCTTCAACAAGCCACTGAGCAAAGCACCAGCGAGACTCCAACGAATGCTTTTACAGCTACAAAAATATGAGCTCAAAGTCCATTACACACCTGGAAAAGAGATGTTAATTGCTGATGCATTGTCACGCGCCATTGCTGAAGGTCAGCACATGACCATAGAGGATCTCAATGAAGAAAGAGTCGTTTATGCGCTTGAAGCAACAGAGGCTCTCAGCGAAGACATGCTAAAGCAGCTAACAGAAGCTACAGCAAGAGACAGTACTCTCCAGTTGCTTGTGAAGATGCAAAAGACAGGATGGCCGACACGCAGAAAGCAACTTGATCCTGCAATCTGTCAGTACTGGCCTGTTAGACACACTGTTGCTGTGCGAGACGGTATATTACTGGTATCTGACAGGATCCTGATTCCAGAATCAATGAGACCTGAAATGTTGAAGAAACTTCACATCCCACACCAGGGGATGCAGCGCACAAAGGCACATGCCAGACAGCTAATGTATTGGCCTGGTATGACCAAACATATAGAACAGATGGTAGAAACATGTCCAGCATGCCAACAGTTCCAGCCCAGGAACCAGAAAGAGCCACTCATTCCTCATGAGATTCCAGAGCTTCCCTGGTTAAAAGTTGCCGCTGACATCTTTGAAATCAGAGGTCAGTCGTTTCTGCTAATTGTTGACTATATGTCTAAGTTCCCTGAGGTCATGAACATCAAGGACAAGACAGCATCCACAGTCATTGAAAAGATGAAAGCAGTGTATGCCAGGCATGGCATTCCTAAGGAGCTAGTGAGTGATCACGTGCCATTCGCGAGCTACGAAATGAAGAAATTTGCTGCTGAATGGGGTATTAAGCTGACACACTCAAGTCCGACCTACCCTCAGTCAAATGGGTTGGCAGAGAGAACCATCAAAACAGTCAAACACGCCCTGAAAAAAGCAGAACAATCAGGTACGGACCATCACCTTGCTTTGCTTTCATTAAGGAACACTCCTGTCACTGGTATGTCTTATTCACCAGCGCAAGTTCTGATGGGAAGAGTTCTGAGGAGCACCTTACCAGCATCTAGCGATGTCTTGCGACCAACTACGCCCAAAGGTGTTCATCATACACTTCAAATCCTGCAAAAGAAACAAGCATGTCACTACAATGTGGGAGCAAAAGCCTTACCAGAATTGCATGCAGGAAATACTGTGCACATTGAAACAGACAGAGGGTGGCAGCCGGGTCTTGTTATTTCCAAACGAGATGAGCCAAGGTCATACAACGTTGTCAATGCAGAAGGACGACAGTTGCGCCGGAATAGGCGCCACCTGAGGAAAACAAGCCACAAGTACACAGAGACATTTACCCCTGCAGATGACCACCATGGTGTTACACACTCTCACATCCCAGAGGCACAAGAAGTGACAGAAAGTTCTGTACAGAGTGTGCCAGAGCAGGTCTTACATAATGGCAGTACCACTACTACCAGGAGTGGTCGAGTTGTGAAGGTTCCCGTCAGGTTTCAAGACTATTGTTTGAACTGACTTTATACCCTTCTAATTAAATAATGCCGAGATATGCTTAAGCTTTGAACAGTTGTTTGTTACAAATGAGAAGGAAATGTTCCTGTGATGTGGACTTTAATATCCTTATTTTGTGTTCATGAGTACTGTTTAAAGCTAGTATTTTGTTTTGTTTTTTCCTGAGAAAAAGGAGGATGTGATATAGTGTTGTGCATTTGATGCATGTAATTCCATATTTACTCCGCTAGAGGGCCACCTTGGTTGTATGGCAGTGGCGGATAACCATGAGGGGAAGTAGAGTGTTCTGTCGTGATATGTACATGTGAGTGAGCAGCAGCACGAGCTACCCGAGAGTGCTCGGTAATAAATACTACGTTCTGAGTTAAATAGATCTGCCTGTGTAGTTTGTCAAGCACACTACACCAGAAGGAATACTACATCCACTGGGTTGTTTTAACCCAGCGATTGGGTTGTTTTAACTCAGCAATTGGGTTGTTTTAACTCAGCAATTGGGTTGTTTTAACCCAGCGTCTGGGTTTTTTAACCCAGTAATTGGGTTGTTTTAACTCAGCAATTTGGTTGTTTTAACCCAGCGATTGGGTTGTTTTAACCCATCAATTGGGTTGTTTTAACCCAGTCATTGGGTTGTTTTATCCCAGCGATTGGGTTGTTTTAACCCATCAATTGGGTTGTTTTAACCCAGTCATTGGGTTGTTTTAACTCATCCACTGGGTTGTTTTAACCCAGCGATTGGGTTGTTTTAACTCATCCACTGGGTTGTTTTAACTCAGCAATTGGGTTGTTTTAACTCAGCAATTGGGTTGTTTTAATTATTATTTTTATTATTATTATTATTATTATTATTATTATTATTATTATTATTATTATTATTATTATTGTTATTGTTATTATTATTATTGGTGTAAAATGTGAACTGACTTTATTAAATCAGTCAGACTTATGTTGTTAAGTTTTCCAATAAGGGTGGTTATCAGAACATATCTATATATATATTTGATAATTTAAACTGTCTGGCGCCCAACCTGAATGATTAAAATGTGGATAAACCACCGTTACAAAATGCCTTCTCCAATATATTCTTCTCTTCATATGTTAATCACGAGAGATTTCAAACAACCTCCGAGAATGAGTGCACTTAATAAGGTTCTGTCTCAGCAGTTAAAACACATCTAATTATTCAATACATTATGAAAACCGGCTCTTGAGAATCTCATGCATTGTCATTGTTTAACCACTAAGGGGCAGAGTTTCTATAAATTACGCCATTGCTACTTGTTTCATATCTTGCTGTCATGGTTAAACATGTTTACACTGCCTTTATCCTTCCAGCGTTGCATACTTTATGCACACCAGTAAACTAGTTCTAAAGCTAGACTAACTAACTGATACATTCGCTTTATAGATAGTGTTTTAACTTCGGAAGGTACAATGCGTTTATTTCTTTCTAATTATGAGTTGTTTAATGTTGTGGGATGAAATGCATTAAACGGGAGCACAGATGAGGGTGGAGATTAAGTGACAGCGGGACTCACGCTCATAATCTCGCGCTCAGAGCATCTCAGATCAGCTCAGATCAGGTCAGAGAAGAGGAGAGAAGAGGAGAGAAGAGGAGAGAGAGCTCGCTGTGACTCGTGCAAACATCACTGCTGGTGCACTCGAGCGCGTGTTTGATGGGATTGGAGCAGAACCCAGTCACAGTGGGAGAATGAAGCGCTAGTGAAGATGATGCGAGGATACAGACCGGTGAGTAGACGCACTTTTATCCGTGCAAAATGTTACTTTCAACAGTTTGGGTGTTCTGTGAATATTATGCATGCTTTTTTTCTCACTGGAACTTCCTTTTGTATAATATTTGACATTGTTATCTTCTCAATTTGAGCATGCATGTTCACACACAAACATTTAAATGCAATTTTTAAATCATAACTACTGCAAACAACGGCTGCTTTATTGTGTAGAAATGATCTGTTTTATATTGTGTAATCTATATTGTGTAGTTTTATAATCTCGTACATGATCTCATATATTTGGATAAAGGTGTGATTGACACAAATAACCTAAAAATTGCTGGGTTAAAAATAACCCAGGTTGGGTGGAAAATGGACTAACCCAGCAATTGGGTTTAAATGTTTGCTTAAAACAACCCAATCGCTGGGTTAAAACAACCCAATTGCTGGGTTAGTCCATTTTCAACACAACTTGGGCTGTTTTTAAACCAGCATTTTTTAGAGTGTATGTTCTGTATATTTAATATTCTTTTCATTATAATATAATTAATATAATATAATATAATATAATATAATATAATATAATATAATTATAAATGTACACTCTAAAAAATGCTGGGTTAAAAATAACCCAGCAATTGCGTTGCTTTAACCCAAGCGATTGGGTTGTTTTAAGCAAACTTTTAACCCAACCGCTGGGTTAAAACAACCCAATCGCTGGGTTAGTCCATTTTCAACCCAACTCGGGTTATTTTTAACCCAACTTTTTTTAGAGTGTATGTTCTGTATATTTAATATTATTTTAATTATAAATATAAATGTTAATTTATAATTGTTTTGGGTGTAATTCCAACAACAACAACAAAAAAACACAAATGTATTATTTTGCAATATAATTATAAATGTGCACTCTAAAAAATGCTGGGTTAAAAACAACCCAAGTTGTGTTGAAAATGGACTAACCCAGCAATTGGGTTGTTTTAAGCAAACATTTAACCCAACCGCTGGGTTAAAACGACCCAATTGCTGGGTTAGTCCATTTTCAACACAACTTGGGCTGTTTTTAAACCAGCATTTTTTAGAGTGTATGTTCTGTATATTTAATATTCTTTTCATTATAATATAATTAATATAATATAATATAATATAATATAATATAATATAATATAATATAATATAATATAATATAATATAATTATAAATGTACACTCTAAAAAATGCTGGGTTAAAAATAACCCAGCAATTGCGTTGCTTTAACCCAAGCGATTGGGTTGTTTTAAGCAAACTTTTAACCCAACCGCTGGGTTAAAACAACCCAATCGCTGGGTTAGTCCATTTTCAACCCAACTCGGGTTATTTTTAACCCAGCATTTTTTTAGAGTGCTGCATGCCTTTTTTTTAAAATGATCATAAAAAAATATTTCAGATAACTTAATGCTGACTACATTGGGATCATTTTAAAGATCAGACTAGTTTTTTTAACAATTGCACACTTGTGATATCAAGAACAGATTATTGATTTTAGTGCTGTTTTCCATAGGGCAATATATGAAACCAATGGGATGTTTGCAATTGCAATATGGCTTTTTTATGTATTTTTGTTAAAAGCATGGATTGGAGGATTACTGTAGCTTTACCTCAGGATACCCGGCGTTTCAGATTCTCCGCTCTAGTCTCATCACTGTTTGTCTTTCTGTCTCTCAGACTCCAGTCTCCAACTCGACTCTGTCCTTCTGCGGCACGGATAACTCCTCAGCGTATAAGGTTGATAATGGCCTTCTGAACAACGGCTGCTTTTTGGACGCTCTAGGTGTCGTCCCTCACGTCTTTCTGCTGTTTAGCACCTTCCCCATCCTCTTCATCGGTGAGATGCGTTCTCATACTTCACAGTTTGCGCTGGGTTTCATTATGAACGTGGGCTTGGGCTTCTGCATGCTCCTCCAGGAATCTGTCATGTCGAGTGCATTGCAGAAACTGAGTGTGATTGTGTGATTGTGTGATTGTGTGATTGTGTGATTGTGTGATTGTGTTGTGTAGGCTGGGGCAGTCAGAGCTCGAAGGTTCACATCCACCACAGCACGTGGCTTCATTTCCCCGGCCATGACTTCCGCTGGCTGCTCACCACCGTTCTGCTCTTCGTGCTGGTGTGTGAGATTGCTGAGGGAATCGTGTCGGACGGGTGAGAACAAGCACTAAATCATTCAGTGATTATCAGCTCATTTATGTTTGTCAGGGATTTAGTCACGAACTGAACATAACTTTTATATCCTATAAAAGTGGTAACACTTTAGTTTAGGGTCCAATTCTCACTATTAACTAGTTGCTTATTAGTAGTATGCATATTATATTGTGTGTTTATGAGTACTTTTAAAGCACATATTATGCCTTATTCTGCATGACCATATTCATAAGCAGTAATTAGGAGTTTACTGAGGCAAAAGTCACAGTTAATAGTGAGAATTGGATCATAATCTAAAGTTTGAGCGTATTGTTGTCAAACGTATTGTTTGATATATTTTTACATCATAATATTCTAAATCATAATTTTTTTGAGGTGTGTGTGTGTATATATACACCGATCAGGCATAACATTATGACCGGTGAAGTGAATAACACTGATGATCTCTGTTAGTGGGTGGGATATATTAGGCAGCAAGTGAACATTTTGTCCTCAGAGTTGATGTGTTAGAAGCAGGAGAAATGGGCAAGCGTAAGGATTTGAGCGAGTTTGACAAGGGCCAGATTGTGACGGCTAGACGACAAAACTACAGCTGTTGTGGGGTGTTCCCGGTCTGCAGTGGTCAGTCTCTATCAAAAGTGCTCAGAGGAAGGACCAGTGGAGAACCGGCCACAGGGTCATGAAGGACCAGTGGAGAACCGGCCACAGGGTCATGGAGGACCAGTGGAGAACCGGCCACAGGGTCATGGAGGACCAGTGGAGAACCGGCCACAGGGTCATGGAGGACCAGTGGAGAACCGGCCACAGGGTCATGAAGGACCAGTGGAGAACCGGCCACAGGGTCATGGAGGACCAGTGGAGAACCGGCCACAGGGTCATGGAGGACCAGTGGAGAACCGGCCACAGGGTCATGAAGGACCAGTGGAGAACCGGCCACAGGGTCATGGAGGACCAGTGGAGAACCGGCCACAGGGTCATGGAGGACCAGTGGAGAACCGGCCACAGGGTCATGAAGGACCAGTGGAGAACCGGCCACAGGGTCATGAAGGATCAGTGGAGAACCGGCCACAGGGTCATGGAGGACCAGTGGAGAACCGGCCACAGGGTCATGAAGGACCAGTGGAGAACCGGCCACAGGGTCATGAAGGATCAGTGGAGAACCGGCCACAGGGTCATGGAGGACCAGTGGAGAACCGGCCACAGGGTCATGAAGGATCAGTGGAGAACCGGCCACAGGGTCATGAAGGATCAGTGGAGAACCGGCCACAGGGTCATGGAGGACCAGTGGAGAACCGGCCACAGGGTCATGAAGGATCAGTGGAGAACCGGCCACAGGGTCATGAAGGATCAGTGGAGAACCGGCCACAGGGTCATGAAGGACCAGTGGAGAACCGGCCACAGGGTCATGAAGGATCAGTGGAGAACCGGCCACAGGGTCATGAAGGACCAGTGGAGAACCGGCCACAGGGTCATGAAGGATCAGTGGAGAACCGGCCACAGGGTCATGAAGGACCAGTGGAGAACCGGCCACAGGGTCATGAAGGACCAGTGGAGAACCGGCCACAGGGTCATGAAGGATCAGTGGAGAACCGGCCACAGGGTCATGAAGGACCAGTGGAGAACCAGCCACAGGGTCATGAAGGACCAGTGGAGAACCGGCCACAGGGTCATGAAGGACCAGTGGAGAACCGGCCACAGGGTCATGAAGGACCAGTGGAGAACCGGCCACAGGGTCATGAAGGACCAGTGGAGAACCGGCCACAGGGTCATGAAGGACCAGTGGAGAACCGGCCACAGGGTCATGGAGGACCAGTGGAGAACCGGCCACAGGGTCATGAAGGATCAGTGGAGAACCGGCCACAGGGTCATGAAGGATCAGTGGAGAACCGGCCACAGGGTCATGGAGGACCAGTGGAGAACCGGCCACAGGGTCATGGAGGACCAGTGGAGAACCGGCCACAGGGTCATGAAGGATCAGTGGAGAACCGGCCACAGGGTCATGGAGGACCAGTGGAGAACCGGCCACAGGGTCATGGGCGGCCAAGAAGTTAATGCTGGCTCTGATAGAAAGGTGTCAGAATACACAGAGCATCTCAGTTTGTTGCGTATTGGGCGGCTCAGCCGCTGACCAGTGCCCATGCTGACCCCTGACCCCGCCCAAAGCACCAACAGTGGCCCGTGAGCATCAGAGCTGGACCACTGAGCAATGGAAGAAGGCGGCCTGGTCTGATGATCACGTGTTCTTCTACATCTCGTGGATGGCCGGGTGTGTGTGCGTGGCTTACCTGGGGAACACATGGCACCAGGTGCATTATGGGAAGAAGGCGTGGCGGCGGAGGCAGTGATGCTTTGGGCAATGTTCTGCTGGGAAACCTCGGGTCCTCCATCCATGTGGATGTGACTTTGACATGTCCCACCTACCTAAGCATTGTTGAGACCATGGTCCCCTCACAACTTACAGGGCTTAAAGGATCAGCTGCTAACATCTTCAGGGGTCTAGTGGAATCCATGTCCCGACAGGTCAGAGCGGTTTGGCTGCAAAAGGTGGACCAACACAACATTAGGAAGGTGGTCATGTCATGTTATTCCTGATCGGTGTATGTATACACATATATATATATATATACACACACACACACACACACACACACACACACACACACACACACACACACACACACACACATGTTTGTTTTTGTGATATGTGAGGACATTCCATAGGCGTAATGGTTTTTATACTGTACAAACCGTATTTTCTATCCCCTTACACTGCCCCTGCCCCTAAACCTACCCATCACACACACACACACACACACACACACACACACACACACACACACACACACACACACACACACACACATACACAAAAGTGAGAGTAAAGACATTTATAATGTTACCAAATGTATTTAAATAAACGTTGTTCTTTTGAAATTTCCATCCATCAAAGAGTCCTGAAAAATAAAATGGTAAAAAATCACGGTTTAGACAGAAATATTAATGTTTTCAATATTGATAATAATCCTAAATGTGTGTTGATCATCAGATCCTCATATGAGAATGATCAGTGAAGGGTCATGTGACACTGAAGACTGGAGTAATGATGATAAATTCAGCTTTGATCACAGGAATAAATTACACTTTACTATATATTCACATAGAAAACAGATATTCTAAATTGTAATAATTTTTAAATGTTTTTACTGTACTTTTGATCAAATAAATGCAGCCTTGGACTTCTTTTAATATAGATAGACAGACTAATAGACAATAACACTGGCCGTTCCTCCTGTGATGAGTGTGTGTCTGCTGCAGTGTTTACTAACTCAATGAAATCCTTCACCAGGTTTAATCAGTCCCGTCATCTTCACCTCTACATGCCAGCAGGGCTCGGGATTCTGGCTGCCATCACTTCCATCGTTTATTACCACAACATAGAGACCTCCAACTTCCCCAAGTTGCTTATAGGTATAACCAGACCCGACAGCACCATTTCAGATTCAGATCAGTGCAGTTATTATTATCCCTCAGATAAACTCTGAATGTTGTCAAAATAGCGGCAGTGAACAGAAAGAAGCCTCTTATTCTGAATGGGAATATGTCTCTTCCTATCCAGCACTGCTGATCTATTGGACTTTGGCCTTCATCACCAAAACCATCAAGTTTGTGAAGTATGACGATCACGGCATTGGCCTGAGACAGCTGCGTTTCTGCATCACCGGCCTGCTGGCGCTTCTGTACGGCCTGCTGCTGGGAGTCGAGGTCAACGTGATCCTGCGCCGGGTAAGTGAGGGTCAGGGATTAGAGGGGTGAATATCTGCAACACAGAGAGCGGAATAATGAAGACAGAGTTGTTTAATGGAACTGTCTGTCTACGCTTTTAAATGCTGTTGACTTCAAATGTACCATGCACAAAAAAAATACAATTAAAAATGAATTGCACAATGATTATAATTAAATATATATATATATATCATTTTTTATGGCAGAATTATATTATATATTTGTCATGGTGTGTAGAAAAGTGCATGACGAAGGAGATGCATAGATAATCCTTTAATCTGGTAACAAACATAAAGATCTTGAGAAAATACAAGGAGAAACACAAGCACATGCACATTAACATAAAATAATACTAGACCAGGAGGAAAAAGGAACAAACTGCAGAAAACAGAGGAGCTAAAGAGACTAATTAACTAGACACACCTGAACTAAGGACTATAATCAAATCTGTTGCCAAGGAGACAAACTGGTGGGGAACTGAGGATAACTGAACTAATAAACACACAAGAAGACTGCCAAGAAAACCCGGACAGGAAAACAGAAAAACAAACTGAAAGTCCAAACACAAACTGGGGGAGTAAATGTCAAAGTAAAGAAAGTGAGAGTAAAGACTCTAATGAAAGGGAGAGTAATACGTCCTGCGCCACAAACAGTCAACTGGGGTTGGAGGGTGGGCACCCTGGAGGCTGGACAGGGGATGGAGCCATCACAGGACTCTGGACAGGGGATGAAGCCATCACAGGACTCTGGACAAGGGATGGAGCCATCACAGGACTCTGGACAGGGGCTGGAGCCATAACAGGACTCTGGACAAGGGCTGGAGCCATCACAGGACTCTGGACAAGGGCTGAAGCCATCACAGGACTCTGGACAGGGGCTGAAGCCATCACAGGACTCTGGACAAGGGCTGAAGCCATCACAGGACTCTGGACAGGGGCTGGAGCCATCACGGGACTCTGGACAGGGGCTGGAGCCATCACAGGACTCTGGACAGGGGCTGGAGCCATCACAGAACTCTGGACAGGGGCTGGAGCCATCACAGGACTCTGGACAGGGGCTGGAGCCATCACAGAACTCTGGACAGGGGCTGGAGCCATCACAGGACTCTGGACAGGGGCTGGAGCCATCACGGGACTCTGGACAGGGGCTGGAGCCATCACAGGACTCTGGACAGGGGATGGAGCCATCACAGGACTCTGGACAGGGGCTGAAGCCATCACAGGACTCTGGACAAGGGCTGAAGCAATCACGGGACTCTGGACAGGGGCTGGAGCCATCACGGGACTCTGGACAGGGGCTGGAGCCATCACGGGACTCTGGACAGGGGCTGGAGCCATAACAGGACTCTGGACAAGGGCTGGAGCCATCACAGGACTCTGGACAGGGGCTGGAGACATAACAGGACTCTGGACAAGGGCTGGAGCCATCACAGGACTCTGGACAAGGGCTGGAGCCATCACAGGACTCTGGACAGGGGCTGGAGCCATCACAGGACTCTGGACAAGGGCTGGAGCCATCACGGGACTCTGGACAGGGGCTGAAGCCATCACGGGACTCTGGACAGGGGCTGGAGCCATAACAGGACTCTGGACAAGGGCTGGAGCCATCACAGAACTCTGGACAGGGGCTGGAGCCATAAAAGGACTCTGGACAGGGGCTGGAGCCATCACAGGACTCTGGACAGGGGATGGAGCCATCACAGGACTCTGGACAGGGGCTGGAGCTGGAGCCATCACAGGACTCTGGACAGGGGCTGGAGCCATCACAGGACTCTGGACAGGGGCTGGAGCCATCACAGGACTCTGGACAGGGGATGGAGCCATCACAGAACTCTGGACAGGGGATGGAGCCATCACAGGACTCTGGACAGGGGCTGGAGCCATAACAGGAGGATGGAGCCATCACGGGACTCTGGACAGGGGATGGAGCCATCACAGGACTCTGGACAGGGGCTGGAGCCATCACAGGACTCTGGACAGGGGCTGGAGCCATCACAGGACTCTGGACAGGGGCTGGAGCCATCACAGGACTCTGGACAGGGGCTGGAGCCATCACAGGACGAGGCTCTGGAACGGTGGCCATGATGGGACGAGACTATGGGACACGGGCATGACGGGACGAGGCTCTGGTACTCTGGGATGGCGGCCACGACGGGACGAGACTCTGGAAGTTGTGTGTGTGTGTGTGTGTGTGTGTGTGAAATTAATTTCCTGGAAAATTACTTGTAGCTTGTTTGAGATAATTCCGTGTAACCATTCACCTCCATGTCAGACAACAAATTTAGCCATGAGGACATTGTTGCTTTAGGTACGGCATGATCCCCTCTGTCTATTACATAACAGCACTGCTGCGGCTCCATGTGAGATTAAAATGCTGAGAACCTGCACTGGCTGTAGTTTACAGCTGAATCAAATGGCCCCGCAACGCACAATAAAGATCTGACTGCTGTTTGGTTCCCTGAGAAAATCCCTCACTTTCCACTTGCTTTGCTAAGCTGTTTATCGGACGGTTGTGTTCTGTTGCTTCTTGGCTCAATCCAGGTCCACTTATGACTGCTTAAAAATGAATGTGCATAACTCATCACTGGGGATAATCCCGTAATCGTACCATGTTTGGCCTCACAATATTACATTTATTATAAACAAGTTTTGGACAATTACCAGATGGGGAAAAAACAGCTAGGCTGCATACTAATAATTCAATTCAAGTAGTGTCAAATGACAGTTTGTCCAGAAATATTATAAATAATCTTAAATGAATGTTATTTTGGAGTTTGAACAATTTGGAAACAAAGTATCTAGACATGCAAACTATTGTGCAAAACAAGGGTCAAGTCTTACTAAGAGAGCTAATAGTTTTTCTACTTTAACCAGTTGTAAAAAAAAAACAGCATATTTTAAAAAGAGTACTTATAATGGAAATAAATTACTTTAAATATATGTTTTTAAGTGTGAACTGAATGTAATGATGTCAGATGGTTAGTTGCATGTTATTACAATTAAATGAAAATATATTCTAGTTTAAAATGAACATTAAATGCAATTAGTTGCATTTAAAATGTAGGACTTCAGTACATCTTTATATGTCATTTCATAATTATTTATATTGTCTTTGAAATATGGTTAATGCTGAACTAAAATATACTTATTGTGAATTCGAATTGTATTTTGTTGCAATTGTATACATTTAAAATATATTAACTAATATAATAATCAAGACTATTAATAATTAATAATCAAGTGCTTGTGCTTTAGTATGCTTAAATCATGACAAAATATTATAAAAAAATTATTTAAAATGCACTTTAAAGTACAACTTTTAATTATTACAAAGTGCACTTTTTAAAAGTGTACTTAAGTGAGTTAGGAAACTTTCATGCACTGCAAAAAATGCTTTTCTTACTTAGTATTTTTGTCTTGTTTTCAGTCCAAATATCTAAAAAATCTTACATTAAGAAGGATTTACTAGACAAGCAAAAGTTTTTGTCTTGTTTTGGGGGAAATAACTCAAAATTAAGTGAGTTTTTGCTTATTTTAAGCAAAATAATCTGCCAATGGGGTAAGCAAAATAATCTTGTTTTCTGTTTGAATTAAGATTATTTTGTTTACCCCATTGGCAGATTATTTTGCTTAAAATAAGCAAAAACTCACTTAATTTTGAGTTATTTCCCCCCAAAACAAGACAATCATTTTTATTTGGCTAGTAAATGCTTCTTGTTTTGAGAATTTTTTGAGGTTTGGACCAGAAACAAGACAAAAATACTAAGTAAGAAAAGCATTTTTTGCAGTATGAAAGTGTTTTAAGATTTGAAGTACACTACAAGTGTAGACAACACATTTGAGTGCACATCTTTATCACAAGGGATTTCTTAAAAACCCAATGTTTCAAAGAGCTAAAACGGTTGAAAATATACTTCTGGTCTTAAATGATAGTATATACTTGAAAATGTTGATTTTGTGGGATTGAAGTACACTCCTTGGCCAAATGGAAGTAGTTATGCTAGTAAAGTTATTATACAAAGATTAATGCTGTGAAAGACAGAGACATTCTAGAGAAACATTTGGGAAGAGCTGTTTTCAGTGGAAGGTTGTTTCCGCCACAGAATGAAACATTTTAAAAGAAAATTGCGACTTTTTATTTCACACTTGTGAGTTTACATCTCGCAGTTCAGATTTTTTAGAGATATAAAGTCAGAATTGCGTGACATTAAGTCAAAATTGTGTGATATAAACTCGCCTTTTTTATTTTGCATTCTGTGGCTGAAACGTGCGCCCATAGTTTTCTGTTTCAGCATGTGATTCTTTGGCCTTTCCATTTTTCAATTGATCTAGTGAGTGTTGGAAGAACGTGAGTGGTCTGCAGAAACCCAAGCCCTATTGAGCCCATTTAGGATGAATTAGAACGGCAAATTTGAGCCGGACCCCATCAATGCCCTCACTGCGTCTAAATAGGAGTAAATCCCTGCATTAATGTTCCACCATTAAGCTTTCCAAAACAGTATCAGCAGTAGTCTGAATTATTGTTGATGGTTTTGAGGTGGAAATGCACATAAAGGCGTTCATGCTTCACTAATGACTGTGTTCTCGGTTGGGTTTCAGCGCTACATGTGGTTTCCGTTTCCCACGGAGGTCAAGCCGCCTGATGACCTTCAAGACCTGGGCGTTCGGTTCCTGCAGCCTTTCGTCAACCTGCTGTCCAAGAGCACGTACTGGTGGATGAACACCTTCATCACCTCTGCTCACAAACGGCCCATCGACCTGAAAACCATCGGCAAGCTGCCCATCTCCATGAGAGCGCTTACCAACTACCAGCGGCTCCGCAAGGCCTTCGACGCGCAGATGGTGCATTCATTTCCTTCACTGTTTCACTTTATTCTTTTGAGACATTTATGATTATTATGATTTAGCCAGTGCTAAATTGTTTTCAATTACTGATTCCAAATTACATGACAAAACTTGTAGTTAGTAAAGTACCCATAAGAGCTGCAGTTTTGGAGATGCTCTGACCCAGTCGTCTAGCCGTCACAATCTGGCCCTTGTCAAACTCGCTCAAATCCTTACGCTTGCCCATTTTTCCTGCTTCTAACACATCAACTCTGAGGACAAAATGTTCACTTGCTGCCTAATATATCCCACCCACTAACAGGAGATGAAGAGATCATCAGTGATATTCACTTCATAATCATCATAATGTTTTGCCTGATCAGTGTACATTATAATACTTACCTGTTTGTGGTTATAACTTATAGGAGTACAATGCAGCAAGTATTATCACAGTTGTTACGATCATTCATAAGATGATACAACACATTATAAGGTTGTTTATAAGGCATTATGATGCATTATAATACCCTTATGATGCGTTGTAATATCCTTATGATGCATTATAATACCCGTATGATGCATTACAATACCCTTATGATGCGTTGTAATACCCTTATGATGCATTATAATACCCTTATGATGCATTATAATATCCTTATGCTGCATTATAATACCCTTATTTTTATTTGTATTATTTATTTATTTATTTATTTTGGGCAAGTGAACATTTTAATACAAAGAAAGATAATTTACATATTTTTTTGACAGTTTGTGCGATTAATCCACAAAAAAAAACACACAAAAAAAAAGTGCTTATGATGCATTACAATAACCTTATGATGCATTGTAATACCCTTATGATGCATTATAATACCCTTATATCCTTATGATGCATTATAATTCCCTTATAATGCATTATAATACCCTTATGATGCATTATAATATCCTTATGATGCTTTATTATATCCTTATGATGCATTATAAATCCCTTATGATGCATTATAATATCATTATGCTGCATTATAATACCCTTATGATGCATTATTATATCCTATTATATCCTTATGATGCATTATTATATCCTTATGATGCATTATTATATCCTTATGATGCATTATAATTCCCTTATGATGCATTATAATACCCTTATGATGCATTATAATACCCTTATGATGCATTATAATACCCTTAGGATGCATTATAATACCCTTAGGATGCATTATAAAGGCAGGCTTCATCTGGTGTTATAATGCATTGTACTATTAAAAGTTCTAACCACAAATAGGTTTTATAATGGTTTTATAAAGTATTATAAAGTATTTTAACGGTTGGTATGAATATTTATCAGGTGATAAGACATATTCTAAGTTTTTTTGTACCCTTTTTATTAATGCATTATAAACACAGGCTTCATATAAAGTGTTACCAATCTTGCCATTCCTTAGACATAATATTTATGATATCACTCATACTGTGCAGATGGTTGATGAAAGGCCAGTGATGTATAATCTGGATTTCAGGGAAGAGCTGCGTGTAAGCCATTACATAAATTTAAATGGTAGGATCTCTTTCTCTGCCAAATTCAGAGATCTGCAAACTGCTTTTTGGCGAATCCTTCCTGTGTTGTTGTTTTGTAGACTGGGATGACCCGACTGCAAACGTCCCTAATACAGCAGAATTGCTTTTATCCTTTTGTCCTGAAAAAATAGAAGGGACTTCAGAAACTCTTCAGATTAAGCCGCTTATGTAAGACATGGTAGATAATGTGTTTGGGAATTGACATAATCTGTTCATCAGTTACTAAATTACGAGTTTAGAGATGATTAAAATGAAATATAGTCACTGAATCTCTGAGTCTTTAGCGCTGGTTCAGTGGCTCACCTGTGATCTCTCTGTGTGTGTGTGTGTGTGTGTGTGTGTGTGCAGGAGGACGGCCCCGTCCCGCTGAAGGGCCCGAGGTGGATCTGGCGTTCCCTGCGTCAGGCGTTCGGCAGGCGTCTGGTTCTGAGCATCACCTTCCGCTTCATGGCCGACCTGCTGGGCTTCGCCGGGCCGCTCTGCATCTCCGGGATTGTTCATCACATCAGCAGTGACAATCACAGCGTGCTGCCTCCGGTACCAATGCTAATGATTAAGTATTTACAGTGACCCCAACAGGTATCTAGACAGTTAAACCTCACTTAAAGAGTTAGTTCACCCAAAAATCATCCGATACTTTACTCACCCTCAAGCCATCCGAGCTGTATATGACTTTCTTCTTTCAGCCAAACATAATCTGAGTTACACTATATCGCTAAAAGTATTGGGATGAGTTCAGGTGTTCAATCCCTTCATGGCCACAGGTGTGTAAATCAAGCTCTAGGCCTGCAGACGCTTCTACACACATTAGTGAGAGAATGGGCCGCTCTCAGGAGCTCAGTGATCGGTGGACACCTGTGCAATAAATCCTTCCTCACTACTAAATATTCCACGCTCAACTGTTAGTGGGATTATAACAAAGTGGAAGCGATTGGGAACAACAGCAACTCAGCCACAGAGCGGGGTCAGCGCATGCTGAGGGTCACAGAAGTCGCCAACTTTCTGCAGAGTCAAGAGCTCCAGACCTCCAAACTCCTGTGGCCTTCAGATGAGCTCAAGAACAGTGTGTAGAGCTTCATGGAATGGGTTTCCATGGCCAAGCAGCTCATCCAAGCCGCACATCACCAAGTGCAATGCAAAGCGTGGGATGCAGTGGGGTAAAGCGCGCCGCCACTGGACTCTAGAGCAGTGGAGACGTGTTCTCTGAGTGACCAATCACGCTTCTCTGTCTGACAATCTCATGGACGAGTCTGGGTTTGGCGGTTGCCAGGAGAACGGGACTTGCCTGACTGCATTGTGCCAAGTGTAAAGTTTGGTGGAGGGGGGATTATGGGGTGGGGTTGTTTTTCAGGGGTTAGTTCCAGTGAAAGGAACTCTTAATGCAAGACATTTTGGACAATTTCATGCTCCCAACTTTGTGGGACCAGTTTGGGGACGGCCCCTTCCTGTCCCAGCATGACTGACCAGTGCACAAAGCGTCTCCATAAAGACATGGATGAGGAGTTTGGTGTGGAGGAACTCGAGTCCTGACCTCAACCCGATAGAACAGCTTTGGGATGAATTAGAGCGGAGACTGAGAGCCAGGCCTTCTCGTCCAACATCACAAATGAAGAATCCCCATAAACACACTCCTAAACCTTGAGGAAAGAAGAGCAGAAGCTGTTAGAGCTGCAAAGGGTGGGCGACTCCATATTAAACCCTACGGATTAAGAATGGGTTGTGCATGTAAAGGCAGGCGTCACAACACTTTTGCCAATATAGTGTATATAAAAAAATCATCCATCCATTATAAAAGTAATCCATATGGCTCTAGGGGTTAATAAAGGCCTTCGGAAGTGAAGCCATTAATTTTTGTAAGAAAAATATCCAGAATTATAACTTTATAAATAATTCCAAAGCATTTATTAATCTTAGTTAATAATAATTTCAACATTTACTAGTGTTAAAATTAAAAGTTGTACCTGTTAATATTATTTAATGGGTCTGAGATTACATGAACTAACAATCAACAGCTGTATCTTTATTAAATAATGATAACAAAGATAAATAAATACCCTAACAAATGTACAAATGCATTTTCTAATGTAAAGTAATAGGTAAGTATATAAGTATAAGTATACGTTGGTGTTGTTCACATTTTATGCACTTACACGCCGATTGCCTACAAAGCACACACACACACACACACACACTATACACACACACACTATACGTTGGAGTTGTACACATTTTATGCACTTGCGCACTGATTGCAAACAAGTCCACTTGAAAGAAATGATTTACAGGGACATAAACATTATAGGTGCAGTCAAATTACATGTACAAAATCATGGCCCAGTGGCACACACAGATCTTCACATCTCTCAGTGGTTATGGGTATAAGTAGCAGCGTCTCCTCCATATGTGGCGCTGCCTATGATAGCAGACAGGGCACAGGACTTCGCCAGCCGTTTGGCCCTCTTTTTGGGCATCCCAAAGTTGTTGAAGCCCTCTTACCACCAGCCTATCAGCCACACACACACACACACACACACACACACACTATATGTTGGTGTTGTTCACATTTTATCCACTTACACGCCGATTGCCAACAAAACACACACACATACACACTATACACACTTATTGTAAAGTGTTAAATAGAGCTGTGATTCACTTGCAAAAATAATTGTAATGTGCGGCTGAAGTGTCCGAAGTGCGACCACAATATGTTTAAAGACCTATTTGCATTTTAAAAGAATTAGGAATAATATGTTTGCCCCATCCAGTATTTTTTTAGAGAGCAACAAAAAAGCATTATAGCACAAGTAAGTTCCAAGGCAACAGCTGGCGCTGTTATGTGACGTCTGTATCACTGAAACCACCATTTTAAATTCTACTCAGATGCCACTTTGAATGTGTTCCTGAACACCGAGTGCAGACACACACTCAGGACAATTGCTTTGAGTTTCTGTTCAGTAATTGTCAAATCTGAATGTGTGCCGCTGCATAATGTTTGTCACTTGATGTGCAAATACTTTATGGAAAACGTGATTTATTTGTATTTTTTATGCATAATATTTCGAAACACAATCTTGCTAAATAATCTTCTGTTTTTAAAATCAGAGAGAATGATGTAATGTTTATCTCATTACATGCTCAATTTGAACACACTTAAGTGACTTCAAGAGCACAACGAAGGCTTTGATGCATTGCTTTGAGATGGCTGAGGCATATTGCAGGCTATTAGATGACTGTTTGCTCTTGAGTTTTAATGAATATGGGAGTTTTGCAATCAAATCACATTATTTTTTCCTCATATTCTCCATTGTTGCGGCTCCTCTGTTCCCTGTCTGTCAGTAACGCTCTGTCTCTATGAAGCCCCTCCTTCTGAAAAGCACACTATGCTCTGATTGGTCGGCTGGAGCGGTGTGTTGTGATTGGTGTTTGGGAAATGCCCCGCCCCTTACCATAACTGGCAGTTTCAACACACAACTAACTAACTCAACCAGGCCCCGCCCCTTTATTCTGCGTATGAATGATTATAATGAGGAATATTATGATGTGTTGGTTCCTGGAAGAAAACTCAAGATGGAGGCGTTTCAGGTGTTCAGAAACACTGACACTGATGGAGAGAAGAAGTGCAACATTACACACTAAAGAACTCACACTCTTTAATGAAAAATCAATGAATTATGGGGTGAAATGTGACCTGGACATGT
The DNA here is from genome assembly GCA_033150135.1 of Gobio occitaniae. Classification (NCBI taxonomy): domain Eukaryota; kingdom Metazoa; phylum Chordata; class Actinopteri; order Cypriniformes; family Gobionidae; genus Gobio; species Gobio occitaniae. Next base: position 32,844 of record JARQWZ010002135.1, on the reverse strand, counting down.
TTTTGCAAGCTTCACCCATTGGTCAATATTCAATGTGTTCTCACTGTCTTTTGTAGGTGAAGCTGCTTGGAGTGCACTTCATTTCGTCTGAGGCGTTCTTAGCGAATGCGTATGTTCTGGCTGTGCTGCTGTTTCTGGCCCTGCTGCTGCAGAGAACCTTCCTCCAGGCCTCTTATTATGTGGCCATTGAGACCGGAATAAAACTCAGAGGAGCCATTCAGGTATGATTAAAGGAGTCAATAAAGTTGCGCTGGTCTTTTCTTCTCTATTGTGCCGTATATCCGACTGAACGCTTCTCAAACAAGAACAAATGTAGGGCGGGGCTTGATTGTGTCTGTGGGAGTTGATTGGATGGTTGTGGTTTGCCATTGGTGGATCTCATGTGAGTGACAGGTGGCCCCGCCCTCGCCATCAGAGAAGAGATGAAGTTATTCAAGATTATTAACACAGTAATGATGTGCACCAATAAATCCTTTAGAATAAACACTACAATATTCCATTAAAAACAACCATTGCCCGTTTTGATTTCATGGTGACTTATCATTGGATAGATGAAGATTACTGGCAATATTTTTCTGGTAACTTGGAAATATCTTTGTTCTTTTTCCTACAGACTAAGATTTACAATAAGATCATGCGTCTGTGCACGTCTAACATGTCTATGGGTGAGATGACCACGGCCCAGATCTGCAGTCTGGTGGCCCGCGACACCAATCACCTCATGTGGTTCTTCTTCCTCTGTCCCAACCTGTGGGCCATGCCGGTTCAGGTGGAGATGAAGAATTGTTTCGTTAAAGGGTTAGTTCACCCAAAAATGAAAATTCTGTCATTAATTCCTCACCCTCATGTGGTTGGACACCCGTCAGACCTCCGTTCATCTTCAGACACAAATGAAGATATTTTAGTGTAAAGCTGATGCTGAGAAAGGCTTCAGACAGGCCTCCATTGGCATTCAGTACATTTACACTCACAAGACCCATAAAAGGCACTTAAAACGTCGTTACAAAGTCCATCTCACCACAGTGACTCTACAATAATTTTATGAAGCGACGACAATAGTTTTTTACGCGAAAAAAAATCAAAATAGCGCCTTTATCCAACTTGTTCTTGTCTTCCGTGTGTGCCTCCACGACGCATGCGTGAGAATATGACGTAGCACCGGCGTTCGGGAATCCATGAAATGCAAACTTTAACCCCATTTTGAGCACTACGGCAAAACCTAAAGAACGATCAATGTAGAATTCAACAGCTTAGACACGCGTGTCTTCCTCTGCTTGTAAACAAATCTCTTCTGGGTCATGTGTCCGAACGCCGGATCTACGTCATATTCTCACGCATGGTCGTGGAGACACACACGGAAGTCAAGAACAAGTTGGATAAAGGCGCTATTTTGATTTTTTTTGCTTAAAAGACTATTGTCGTCGCTTCGTAAAATTATTGTAGAGTCGCTGTGGTGAGATGGACTTTGTAACGACGTTTTAAGTGCCTTTTATGGGTCTTGTGAGTGTAAATGTACTGAATGCCAACGGAGGCCTATCTGAAGCCTTTTTCAGCATCAGCTTTACACTAAAATATCTCGATTTGTGTCTGAAGATGAACGGAGGTCTGACGGGTGTCGAACGACATGAGGGAGAGGAATTAATGACAGAATTTTCATTTTTGGGTGAACTAACCCTTTAAACATTATTCAGCCTCCTAAATGAAAACATGCATGCATTGTAAATTCTGCTGTTATTGTGATGTGTAGATTGTCATCGGGGTGTTCCTGCTGTACTATCTGCTGGGAGTGAGCGCTCTGATCGGCGCAACCGTCATCGCCGTGTTGGCACCGCTGCAGTATTTCGTAGCCACTCGACTCTCGCGGGCGCAGAAGAGCACTCTGGTGAGCAGTTCAGTTGATGGGGTTTTGGTTTCCTTGCCACTGTTGCCTCTGGCTTGGCGTGCTCAGTTGGGGACACTAAATTTTTCTAAATTTTTCAATTAAATATCAAAATAAATGTAACTATTAAACTAAATTAACCATATAAACTAAATTACTGATCTAAAGCCCACACTTTCACTGTATGATAATTGAAATTAACTGATTATATCACCGTTTTCTCCAGAATGGCTAGACGGCTGAATACAATTATGCTGCATTATTTTCCTAGCCTGACAAGCCAGACCCACATCAAGATGTTGGGTCTGGAAACTCACCATTGCCAGGGCTCAATCCGAGGGGCGGGATAAACGCTTGTCTGTCATATTCCCTCTGCACGCAATTGGATAGCGCCACAACCAACCGAGGCGGAGCTAACGTTAGTTGATAGATTAAACTCCGAATACATCTTCCTTTCTTACGAATGACTTCAGTGCCGTTCTTTGTTCTTTCCTCAAAGAAAAGCTTAACTCCAAGTCTTCCAGAGTATCGGCCAAAACTGATTTGAAAGACGGTGATCGTCAGCTTCTTTGTTTACCTGTAGCACGCAGAACCTCCGCAACTCCGCTCCATCATTATGTTAAAGGGTTAGTTCACCCAAAAAAGAAAATTCTGTCATTAATTCCTCACCCTCATGTGGTTGGACACCCGTCAGACCTCCGTTCATCTTCAGACACAAATGAAGATATTTTAGTGTAAATCTGATGCTCTGAAAGGCCTCCATTGGCTCAATGGCACAGTTCACTCTCAAGACCCTTAAAAGACACTAAAGACTAAAGTTACAAAGTCCATCTCACGACAGCGGCTCTACAATAACTTTATGAATCGGCGATAATAGTTTTTGTGCGTAAAAAAAACCTAAATAACGACTTACATAGTGATGACGATTTCAAAACAAGGCATCATGAAGCTTTGAAGCGTTATGAATCAGTGAGTCGATTCAGCTGTTTGAATCGCAAAATTTCAGCAGTTTGGCGGTTTGACACGCGATCCGAATCATGAATCGGCTCACTGATTCATAGCGCTTCAAACTGCTGATTCGACTCACTGATTCATAACGCTTCGAAGCTTCATGATGCAGTGTTTTGAAATCGTCATCACTATGTAAGTCGTTATTTAGGGGTTTTTTGCGCACAAAAACTATTCTCGCCGATTCATAAAGTTATTGTAGAACCACTGTAGTGAGATGGACTTTGTAACGACGTCTTTAGTGTCTTTTAAGGGTCTTGAGAGTGTAAAGTGCATTGAGCCAATGGAGGCCTTTCAGAGCATCAGCTTTACACTAAAATATCTTCATTTCTGTTCCGAAGATGAACGGAGGTCTGACGGGTGTCAAACGACATGAGGGTAAGTAATTAATGACAGAATTTTCATTTTTGGGTGAACTAACCCTTTAAGCCCGCCCACCGACTCTACACACGCTGTGATTGGCCTGACCAAAGTTTGTTTTTTCCAGCTCTGAGGTCTACCGAGAGTTGCTAGACTACACTCGCGGCAAAATAAATGTTCTGCCGCTAGGGTGCGTCTAGATTTCTAGGCTATTATTTTCATGTTTACCACTGTAAAGCTGCTTTGAAACAATCTGCATTGTTAAAAACGCTATATAAATAAAGTTGACTATAGTGATTGTGCAGAGTCCGACTGGACGCCTGGATGTCATCGTGTTGCATGTGATGTGTGTTGCAGGAATACACCAGTCAGAGACTGAAGAAAACCAACGAGCTGCTGAGGGGAATCAAGCTGCTGAAGCTCTACGCATGGGAGCACATCTTCAGGTCCAGCGTGGAGGAAACTCGCAGACAAGAGCTGACCAACCTCCGGACGTTTGCGCTCTACACCTCCCTCTCCAGTGAGCCCGTCACAAATCACACCATGATTATTAAATATATTTTGATGTAAAATGCAAACGTTGATTAGTAAATATGACATATATTATGATGTGAAATGCAAATTTAGATTAATAAATATATTATAAAATAAAACAAATAAAATTGGGCATCATAAAATTCCAAAAGCCTAAAAATTTAAAGGTCCCGTTTTTCCTGTTTTTTTGAAGCTTTGATTGTGTTTACAGTGTGCAATATAACATGTGTTCATGTTTCGCGTGTAAAAAAACGGTATTTTTCACACAATTTACTGATCTGTACATGACTGTTTTCACTGTCCTAAAAACGCCTCGATGATTTCCTTATTCTATGAAGTCCCTCCTTCAGAAACACGTAACGAGTTCTGATTGGGCCAGCGGTTCCCGTGCTGTGATTCGTTGCCCGGAAAGGTCACGCCTCTTACCATAACGGGGAGATGCATGTGCTCAAAGTACAGCGTCCCTGGCCAAAGAAAGGTGATTTGACTCTGGGATGAAAATAACAGCGTCTCGACGACATGGCGACAAACACACTACAAACGCAACCGAACGCAACACTTCCTCTTCTCCACGTGGGAGAGCAACAAGACCGCACCCCCTTTTTTGCGTATTCTTGTGGGCGGAGTTTAGTCAACAAACTCTACTGACGTCATTAAAGCAGGAAGTACATAGATGTCCAAACCGTAGGCTTTGAAAGGGAACTTCTGTTAAATAAAATATCTCGCTTGGCATTGAACTTTGAGCTTTATAATTTTACAGGTATTATTTATGCTCTAACAGCGACATTACACACTAACTAAAGTTTGAAAAATGGGATCACGAAGAACAGGACCTTTAAAGCTACACTGTGTGATATTTTCCCCCATCTAGTGGTGAAAAGGTATATGACCATCCAGTGAATATTTTCTCTCAATATTTCTCTATTAATATCTTCCTCTCAATTCTGATTTCGTTTTAACTCCTACGCTGGCCGATTTAGTCCAAGATTAATATGGCTTCCAGTTCGACCTCGTCCACATTCGACACGATGCCATCGAGTGTTAAAACGCGAAAGGCGAAGCTTGAATTTACGGGTATGTCCCTCTTTGGCTAATGTACTTTCAAGATGGAGGGGCAACATGGCGACCCGCATTCAAACCCTCACCCGTATGTATTTTCAATGGCCTATTATAAACTTACGAGAATACTTTATTACTTGAAAGAAGTAAATATACATTAATGAGCACATATATTTTTGAAAGAACTAAGTGTTTTTAGCTAAGAATAAACAAAAAAAGTTACACAGTGTAGCTTTAAGCCAGTGGTTCCCAACCTGTGGCCCACTAGGGGGCCGCAGTGATCCTCCGGGTGGACCGCGAGATAACTTAAAATTAATTTGAATATATTGATATAATTCATTAATTGTATTATTGATACGTTAAATAATAAAAGATAAATTATATCAATTAAAAATATAAATTACAACAAAGAACCACCTCTATCGTATAGGGGTGTAAGAAAATATCGATACACGTGAATATCGCAATATTATGTTTGGCGATACTGTATCGATTCTCAAAAACACTGTATCGATATTTATATATGTAAACTAAAGTTTGAAAAATGGGATCACGAAGAACAGGGCCTTTAAATCAAATCTTTTAGATATTTCCATTTATAAAATGATAAATATATTTTTGAATATAATGCAACTTCTTGTCATTTTTCCCTTCAGTCTTCATGAATGCCGCCATCCCGATCGCTGCAGTTCTCACTGTGAGTTCACTCTCTCTTCTGTAACGCTCTCTCACAGCTCAGGTCATTCAGTAATCCTGGTTTATTGACGGTGGGACAACAGTATTTTTGCGTTTCTCGCATGTGTTTTCTTGACAGATCTTTGCGGTGCACGTGCACGTTCACAGTGCCACAGACTTCGACCTGTCTCCCGCTGTGGCCTTCGGCTCCCTGTCGCTCTTCCACATCCTGGTGACGCCCCTCTTCCTGCTCTCCAGCGTTCTGCACTCCACGGTTAAGGCTCTCGTCAGGTGATGGACAGCCGACCGTCATCCTCATGTGTCTGCCACTTCAATAGCCAATGCTTCCTGTCATCTTTTCTTTTTGGATACACATTTAACCCCAAAAATGCCTCTTTTTTATCTCTTCTCAGTGTGCAGAAACTGAGTGAATTTCTTGGCAGCACAGAGATTGAAACTGATCAGGATCCCATCGCCCAAACTCCAACGAACAGCAATGGCAACATTAAGTCTGTCGTGAGTTCATCCTCATGTTGCTCTCGACCAGTGAACACAAAAGCATACATTTAAAGGAAGGATAAATTGCAATCTGGCTGTGATTTAATTGAATAAATATATACACTCACCTAAAGGATTATTAGGAACACACACTAATACTGTGTTTGACCCCCTTTCGCCTTCAGAACTGCCTTAATTCTACGTGGCATTGATTCAACAAGGTGCTGAAAGCATTCTTTAGAAATGTTGGCCCATATTGATAGGAGAGCATCTTGCAGTTGATGGAGATTTGTGGGATGCACATCCAGGGCACGAAGCTCCCGTTCCACCACATCCCAAAGATGCTCTATTGGGTTGAGATCTGGTGACTGTGGGGCCATTTTAGTTCAGTGAACTCATTGACATGTTCAAGAAACCAATTTGAAAAGATTGGAGCTTTGTGACGGTGCATTATCCTGCTGGAAGTAGCCATCAGAGGATGGGGACATGGTGCTCATAAAGGGATGGACATGGTCAGAAACAATGCTCAGGTAGGCCGTGGCATTTAAATCATGCCCAATTGGCACTAAGGGGCCTAAAGTGTGCCAAGAAAACATCCCCCACACCATTACACCACCACCACCAGCCTGCACAGTGGTAACAAGGCATGATGGATCCATGTTCTCATTCTGTTTACGCCAAATTCTGACTCTACCATCTGAATGTCTCAACAGAAATCCAGACTCATCAGACCAGGCAACATTTTTCCAGTCTTCAACTGTCCAATTTTGGTGCAAATTGTCGCCTCTTTTTCCTCTTTGTAGTGGAGATGAGTGGTACCCGGTGGGGTCTTCTGCTGTTGTAGCCCATCCGCCTCAAGGTTGTGTGTGTTGTGGCTTCACAAATGCTTTGCTGCAGACCTCGGTTTTAACGAGTGGTTATTTCAGTCAAAGTGTCTCTTCTATCAGCTTGAATCAGTCGGCCCATTCTCCTCTGACCTCTAACATCAACAAGGCATTTTCGCCCACAGGACTGCCGCATACTGGATGTTTTTCCCTTTTCACACCATTCTTTGTAAACCCTAGAAATGGTTGTGTGTGAAAATCCCAGTAACTGAGCAGATTGTGAAATACTCAGACCGGCCCGTCTGGCACCAACAACCATGCCACGCTCAAAATTGCTTAAATCACCTTTCTTTCCCATTCCGACATTCAGTGTGGAGTTCAGGAGATTGACTTGACCAGGACCACACCCCTAAATGCATTGAAGCAACTGCCAAGTGATTGGATAATTGCATTAATGAGAAATTGAACAGGTGTTCCTAATAATCCTTTAGGTGAGTGTACATTGTACGCTTCAGAGTGAAACACGGCACTGTGTTGATTTAGACACGAGCATCACATGATCCGGTGTTCTCAGCACCTCAGTTCAGAGTAAATGCTGCTCCACACATACTTCATTCACATCGACTCTGAGTTTGAGTCGCTTTAACGTGTGTTTGAGAACGAATCGTGACTGGTACTTATTAGTATTATTATATAGCCATATACACTATATTGCCAATAGTATTGGGACGCTCTCCAAATCACGGCGTTCAGGTGTTCAATCCCTTCATGGCCACAGGTGTATAACTCAAGCTCTAGGCCTGCAGACGCTTCTACACACATTAGTGAGAGAATGAGCCGCTCTCAGGAGTGTGTGTGTGTGTGTGTGTTCGCTTCTACACACATTAGTGAGAGAATGGGCCACTCTCAGGAGTGTGTGTGTGTGTTTGCTTCTACACACATTAGTGAGAGAATGGGCCACTCTCAGGAGTGTGTGTGTGTGTTCGCTTCTACACACATTAGTGAGAGAATGGGCCGCTCTCAGGAGTGTGTGTGTGTGTTCGCTTCTACACACATTAGTGAGAGAATGGGCCGCTCTCAGGAGTGTGTGTGTGTGTGTTCGCTTCTACACACATTAGTGAGAGAATGAGCCGCTCTCAGGAGTGTGTGTGTGTGTTCGCTTCTACACACATTAGTGAGAGAATGGGCCGCTCTCAGGAGTGTGTGTGTGTGTTCGCTTCTACACACATTAGTGAGAGAATGGGCCGCTCTCAGGAGTGTGTGTGTGTTTGTGTGTTCGCTTCTACACACATTAGTGAGAGAATGGGCCGCTCTCAGGAGTGTGTGTGTGTGTGTGTGTGTGTGTGTGTTCGCTTCTACACACATTAGTGAGAGAATGGGCCGCTCTCAGGAGTGTGTGTGTGTGTGTGTTCGCTTCTACACACATTAGTGAGAGAATGGGCCGCTCTCAGGAGTGTGTGTGTGTTTGTGTGTTCGCTTCTACACACATTAGTGAGAGAATGGGCCGCTCTCAGGAGTGTGTGTGTGTGTGTTCGCTTCTACTCACATTAGTGAGAGAATGGGCCGCTCTCAGGAGTGTGTGTGTGTTTGTGTGTTCGCTTCTACACACATTAGTGAGAGAATGGGCCGCTCTCAGGAGTGTGTGTGTGTGTGTGTGTTCGCTTCTACACACATTAGTGAGAGAATGGGCCGCTCTCAGGAGCTCAGAGAACTCAAGCTTGGGGCCGTGATCGGTGGACACCTGTGCAATAAGACCAAATATTATACTAAATATTCCACGCTCAACTGTTAGTGGGATTATAACAAAGTGGAAGCGATTGGGAACAACAGCAACTCAGCCACAGAGCGGGGTCAGCGCATGCTGAGGGTCACAGAAGTCGCCAACTTTCTGCAGAGTCAAGAGCTCCAGATCTCCAAACTCCTGTGGCCTTCAGATGAGCTCAAGAACAGTGTGTAGAGCTTCATGGAATGGGTTTCCATGGCCGAGCAGCTCATCCAAGCCTTACATCACCAAGTGCAATGCAAAGCGTGGGATGCAGTGGGGTAAAGCGCGCCACCACTGGACTCTAGAGCAGTGGAGACGTGTTCTCTGAGTGACCAATCACGCTTCTCTGTCTGACAATCCCATGGACGAGTCTGGGTTTGGCGGTTGCCAGGAGAACGGGACTTGCCTGACTGCATTGTGCCAAGTGTAAAGTTTGGTGGAGGGGGGATTATGTGGTGGGGTTGTTTTTCAGGGGTTGGGCTTGGCTCCTTAGGGGTTAGTTCCAGTGAAAGGAACTCTTAATACTTCACCAAGACATTTTGGAAAATGTCATGCTCCCAACTTTGTGGGAACAGTTTGGGGACGGCCCCTTCCTGTTCCAACATGACTGCTCCAGTGCTCAAAGAATCGCTCCATAAAGGCATGGATGAGCTGTGGAGGAACTCGAGTCCTGACCTCAACCCAGCTTTGGGATGAATTAGAGCGGAGACTGAGAGCCAGGCCTTCTCGTCCAACATCACAAATGAAGAATCCCCATAAACACACTCCTAAACCTTGAGGAAAGAAGAGCTGAAGCTGTTAGAGCTGCAAAGGGTGGGCGATCCATATTAAACCCTACGGATTAAGAATGGGATGGCATCAAAGTTAATGTGCATGTAAAGGCAGGCGTCACAACACTTTTGGCAATATAGTGGATATAATCACACTTTTTTGCAACTTTTTCTGACCTATAAACAAGCACAGGAAATCAGATTTTTAAAATTGCATTTTAAAACTCACATTTTTCACAGCATTCACATTTTTTCTCCCAGAAAAAAAATCACAATTGGTTTTCCCCGTACTCCAGCCCTTACTGTGAATGACCCCTTTCTGTGATGCATGACTGAAGTGTTTTGCTCTCTTTTCTCAGTATGCACTACAGCTTCAGGCCAAACTAGTGAATCGTAAGAGTAAATCCAAACAGGACGTGAACAGGAACTTTGAGCAGCAAGACCAGAAACTGACAGTATCAGCCGCCGAGGAGGACCAAGCGTGTTTAAAGGTTAGATTCACATCATACATATTTGATTGAACGTCAGTAATATTGATGGTTTCTTTGCCAGATACTGTTGATGTTTTGATAATCCACCAGGGAATCAAACATTAGCGTTAACAAGAACGTTATTGTGTTTCTGTTTCACACACATAGATTATAAACGGCTACTTCACATGGACGCAGGGATGCCCGACTCTAACCAATATTGACATAAAGGTTCCCTTTGGTGAGTTTCTGTCTGACTGTCGCTGTAGTGTCGCACACACACGTCTAATGGGAACACTCTCAGAAAGGAGGTACAGTGGAGGTACAATGATGGAACAAAATGTATAACTGTACCTTTAAAGGTACACGATTGGTCCTTAGGGTACAATTATACCATTGTTTTCCTCACTGAGAGCAGAAGTTCGGTCCTAGAGAGCCGCTGTCCTGCAGAGTTTGGCTCAACCCTGAAAGACGTCTACAGAAGCTCTTATTGAGAATTAGCAGAGGTTTAGATGTTGATGTTTTATTGGAAATGTTTTATTGGTCACCATTATGGAGATCAGGGTTTCTTTAGTTGGCCAGTTTGACTCTTGGCTTTTATGTGAGTTTGTGGTTTTTCCAGTGTAAACAAAGCACATCATCTGTTCAAATCAAAACAAGCCATAAACAAAAAGTATCATGAAGAAAAATGTTTGACTTAACTCATCACTGACTAAAAACGTTAATAAATAAAATTCAACAATAATTTCTTCCCACAGATCAGAAATTCAGAATTTAAATACATTCTAGCGGGAGAAAAGTTCAGACGCACACAGATATATCAGGAATCAGCAGATGAATCTCAAAAATGGTGACATACTTAATGCTGCAATGCATGCTGGGAGCCATGAGTTTTATACTGTGGTGGTTTAGTAGGGTTGGAACTAAACTCTGCAGGACATCAGATTTCTAGGATTGAACTTGCCTATCCCTGACTTACATGGACAGAAATGTCCCCTTAAGGGTCCCACCCCAGTGACGGCCACTTATACCTTAAAAGGTACAATTTTGTTCTCTTATTTTTGAGAGTGAAGAGTGACTGTGTTTCCTCTCTCTCCACATGTCTCAGGGCAGCTGACGATGATCGTAGGCCAGGTGGGATGTGGGAAATCCTCTCTTCTACTGGCCGCGCTGGGAGAGATGCAGAAGATTTCTGGGAGCATCTCATGGACCAGGTGAAACCAGCATTAATGCGGCATTAGAGATGCTATATTGTGAATGTAATCGACGTATTACAGCACAATTGCACTGAAGTGAGAGCGCCGGTATATTCTTCTTTTTCTCTGGTGTGTGTTTGCTTTAATGCTTCGTTAAAGGCTTTTTGTACAACATTAGGAAATGTCTATCAGGGCTATTATTGTTCATTAAAACTAAAAAAAAACATTTACTTGAACTGAAATCAAGCTACAATAAAAGTAACTATAAATAAAATTAAACTAAATGAAAATTTAGAAATAGTATCTTGACGTAACAATGAACAATATTTCTACAGCATTTATTAATCTCAGCTAATGTTAATCTCAACATTTACTAATACATGATTAAAATTTAAGTAGTAAAAGTAGTAAAATTTAATTTAAGTAGACCTGAGCTGACATGAACTAACAATGAACAGCTGTATTTTTATGAATTAATGTGCACAAATATGAATAAACTACTGTAATGAATGTATTGCTCATTGTTAGTTAATATCAGTTAATGCATTAACTAATGGAAACTAAAATAAAAATGAATAAAATCAGGAACGCTTTCATTTGTTACATTAGTTAACTGTTAACATGAAGGAACAGTTGTATTTGTATTAGCTAATGTTAAAAAGAATATTCATAAATGACTATAAACGATGTATTGCTCTTTGTTGGTTAATTTACGTTGAGGAATGAACTAATGCAATATTGTAAAGTGTTACCATAAAATCTAAATAATCATATTTTAAAAATAAAAATAAATGACAAACAATGAAGCTACAATTTAAATGAAAACTGAAAAAAAACTGTAATATCTATAATAAACAATTACAAAACAAAGTGACACTGTATTGATCAATCAGAATCTGTGCATCCAAATCCACTTTATAATTCACATTAAAATCTTGCATCATTTTGGGTTTAATTTTTGCATTTTTTTTAAGATATTGGATTGCAATCATATTAATACTGCATGTTTCTCACAGTTTACCTAAGACTGATTCAGAAGAAAGTGTGAGGTATAATATTGATTTGATTTATTAATATATATATTTGTTTTTAATTTGAATTATTTATTAGATGTGTTCATATTATTTCTCTTTTGTCTTACAGACCGCATTATATGAGTGGACGACATTCAATCCCGTAATTAAATCATTATTTGAATAGCATTGTCCTGATCCGGCATGTTTTTCCGTGTTTTCAGGCTGTGCTTGTGTTTTGCAGGAAGAGAGGGTCGGTCGCCTACGCTTCCCAGAGGCCATGGCTCTTAAACGCCACCATTGAGGAGAATATCCTGTTTGACATGGCACCCAATGAGAAGAGGTATATCCCAGATCCACACAGATCCCACACAGCCCTGTGATTCCCTAATGTGTCCCATCATGTCCCGGACTCCAGCCGGTTCAGTCATGTGAGAGATGCGTGCGGATGAAAACTGCACAAACACAAAGGCTCCCGCTGCTGGCTTTACTCTCAGGCCAGAGTTCTCTTACAGAGAAACAACCAGGAAAAAACAGTGGGATTTCAATGGGATTCCCTAAAGGCAGTGCTGTCAGGGGGAAACAATAATTAGAGCTTGTCCACGAGGTTATGTAAGAGTAGCTGAGCTTTCGCTTACAGTTCTCCGTTTACTGACCTGAAGCTCCACGCTGGGCAGTTCTGCTTTTGTGCAGTGCTATTTTAGTATCATTGATGTACTATTGATATTAGGTATTTTTATTATTATATTTTCTGTTTTCATTGCAATTTGAAAAGTTTTAAGGTGAAATCATTTACATTTTTGTCTATATAGTTGTAATTTAGTTTTTGTTATTTAATGGGGCTATATGCAACTTTTTCCCCAAAATAAACGTAGCAATAGCCTTTTTATTTGACCATTTATGACTCAAACATCTTCTGATGAGCATACTGACACCTTGTCCGCTCACAGTGGGTGCACCTATAAGCCTGTATCCGAATTTTTCCTATTTTCTGGCGGGTCGTCTTTTCCCGCGCTGTCTGCGGATGTGACGTCACCACCGCTGCGAGAGCGAGCAGAAAATAAGAGCAGTTCTGTTTTTTGGCCACAGGTGTCAGTCGCGAGTTTAAATTTCAGAAAAACGCATATAGCCCCTTTAAGGACTTCAACTTAAATTTAAATTGGCAACTAGATTAAATAAAATAAGTTAAATTTTATTTTATTTCAGTTAATATGTATTTTATTTCAAGTAATGAACATTTATTTTTAGGTTTTAGTAATATTATAAAATATATATATATATATATATTACTAAAACCTAAAATTACATCGTCATTACTTGGAGAAAAAGAAGATATAAATTAAAAAGAATTTATACATTTGTAATAAGTAAATTTCACAAAATGTCAAGAAACAGCAAGTAACACTGAATGAAACTTGAAAATTTGAAGTAGAAAGACTAAAATAGTATTTTCTTGTAAAACATACTCCACTAATCTTTGTTTTAATTGCAACTTCACTAAATATTAGGGTTAGGGTTAGGGTTATTTTTTTGTGGAGTAGTGTTATCCTTTTTATCTACCTTAAAGCTACCTTAAAAGGTTCCTTTATAAACCAAAAATAATAAAAATGCCATAAATGCGTCTATGGAAAAGGTGTATTTTTTAACAGGACATGTTATGACCAATACATATGGTATCAAATTTGATACTAATACTTGTCTGAAGGTTCATTGGCAGTTCTGTTTTGAACTGTTTAAGATTTGTTGAAATGTCCGGCGTGATCTTGCTGTTGTTCCTCAGGTATAAGGAGGTGATCGAGGTCTGTCAGCTTCAGCCAGACATCGACACACTTCCACAAGGAGACCAGACGGTGATTGGAGAGAGGGTACGTCTAACACAAACTCAGAGAAACACTGCTCTTCTGTTATGTGTGTCTGAACTAGTCTGCATTCCCCTGGTCCAGGGCATCATTCTCTCCGGAGGCCAGCGCCAGCGGATCAGCGTGGCTCGAGCCCTTTATCAGCAGACCAATGTGGTTTTCCTGGTGAGTAGATCTTACATTCTGCACACTTTCGAAAGCCTCATTCAGCGCAGGCAGTGTTTCCCCTAAAATAAGCGCCGTCATCTTCACTTTCAGGACGACCCGTTTTCAGCTCTCGACATTCACCTCAGTGATCATCTCATGCATGAAGGGATTCTCAAGTTCCTCCGACAGGAGAAGAGGACCGTTGTCTTGGTCACTCACAAACTGCAGTATTTACCTCATGCAGACTGGGTGAGGAGCTTTTTACCACATGCCTATGACGTGTGGGTCAAAATGGGTCAAACTATTGAATATAAGTGAATATATTATATTTTCAAAGCAATTAAAAGAGCATCCAATGCATACATATCATCAGTATATATGTGTTAATTTGACTTTGTGTTGATATGTGTTGGCGAGCTTTTTAAAATGTGCCAATACATTGATCCTATAGATTATCGCCATGCGGGACGGGACGGTGCAGACACAAGGGACCTTAAAGGACATCCAGTGTGCCGAACCAGAGCTGTTTGAACAGTGGAGAACCCTAATGAACAGACAGAACAAAGTAAAAAAAAAATATATATATATATGTTCTTAGATTAATTTATAAAAAATGTTTAAAGACTGAAAGCAGGATTTAAAATATGCAGTATTGCAGTTTAATAAACAAAAAGGAAATCAGGCGTAACAGCGTGCACTAAACACACAACAGCTGAAGAGCGAAACAGAGAAACTTAATTACACAGTGATAATGAGATGATGACAAACAGCTGTGATGATAATCAGTGTCTATAGAAACGAATGATAGGTGGGAAACTAAGACAAAGAAGCACAAGTGACAGAAGCTAAACTAAAAGTCCATGAAAATGAAACTAATGATGCAAAACCATGATATTACGCCACCTCCCGGAAGGCGCGACCTTAGACCATAACTGAAGAGATGAAGGAGGGATGATGGGGGCTTTGGAGACCCGAAGAGAAGGAGGAACCCGCTGAAGCCACAGGGGTGGAAAAACAGAGCGCAGTGGAAGACTCACAAGTCTGTGGCATAGGCAATGTGAGGACTGAACAAGGTGGAGCCAGTGGGACGAAGGAACCTGGTGGAGCCGACAGTTCGAGCAAATGGATGGATCCTCTCGCTTAGGTGAGGCTGGTGAGTGCACGACCTGAGGCTTATCCACGCTACAAGGCATCACAGGGAAAGGCGAAGTCCTGCAGGAATGCAGCTGAGGCGGGGCTGGAGGACTGGATGTGATCTATAACGGTAATTCCAATTTACAACAGGTCAACGATACAGTCTCAGTGCTGACTTAATACAGCGATGAAACTTGTTGATGAAGATTGTTGAAGAACAAACAGATGATACAGGGTGAAAAAGAGAGGGAGGCATTACCTCTGTATCCAAACCCATCAGCCAGTCCTTGTTGTCCAATTCCACCAGAATTCCCTCTGCTACTGATGTCATTGGCTCACATCCCTAGTTAGAGTCACTCTGGGGCTCCAGCTCTGGCTCCGGCTCCGGGGCGATGGTCGACGCTGTCCCTTCCTCATCAGACTCTGGCTCACTCACTGCGGAAGGCGGTCTGCAGGGGGCTCTAGCAATGTTTCCACAGTCGAGGGTTTTGGTGGGCTGGGCTCTGGGTCTGGCTGTGTCCTGGATCGGGGATAGATGCTCACCAGACACCTGATGATGGCCTCCCTCCAGTCAAGTCCTGAGATATCTGAGAGGTTTACAGGGTGGTAGTAGTTGGCCCCAATCCAGAACAGCAATTTAAGGGTCAATTTAAGGGTGGTCATCTTAGGGGCAGATGACAGCGAGACGCATATTCCACTACTTTGGTCAGTTGTTCTGTTATAGTGCTGAAGAAGATGAAGAGTAAAGGCAGGATTTAAAATACAAACAAAGTTTAAAGGTGCTCTAAGCGATCCTGGGTGGAGTAACTTCTTGTTAACGTTCAAAGTGTTAGCTAGCTAGCTAGACCCACTCTCCTCCTCCTCTCTTACCCCTCCGTGCTTCCTGATTGGAAGCCCTTCTGCCGCCAGAGTTCTTGCAACCTTTCGAAGGCTTTTCTGATGTAAATTCGGGACTTTGCGCGTTCCTTCTCCTTTTCCCTTTTCGTTGCAAGTTGTTCATCAGAACGTTGTCTCTTTGGTCGTGTTCCGGCCATATCAAAATCATATAATTCAACTTCCCTCTTTATGCTTCTCTCTTCTACACACCCCCCTTCATGTGCACGCGCACTAACCCTAAACCTCCACCCCCCAAATCATCCTTGTCAGTTATTGGCTGGAGCACTGTTTATTATGTTTCATTGTCCAGACTGCCCAAGCTTGTTTTTGTTGCCATTTGTGGAGCTTGTGCTGACTACAGAGACCGCATTTTTTTCAGTGTGTTCAGGGGACATGCAGCTAGCGGATAGAGAGATGCTTGCTGTATGTGACAAAAAATATTTTGGCCTAAAAAACGTGTGATATCACTTATAACACCTTTAAGGAGATGGCGCATGGATGTAAAAGGAGTGGGCGAAGGGCTGAAAAAAAGGCATGCAGACAACAGACACCAGCGAGGAAATGGTAGAAGTGGCCAGGTGATGGTAACCCAGAGTGCAGCAGGAACGACAGCTCACGGCGGAGTCAAAGGAGGGAGGAGCCAAGGTGTAGACGTGGCCAATGACAACCGGGGCACAAACAACGGAAACTGAGCCGATGTCAGGGATCCCAGGGTGCAGATGGAGAGCCGATGATACCGAGCGACACCGCTGGCACTGGAGGCCTAGGTGGAGTTGCGGCGACAAGCGCCTGAGGCGGAGCCAGTGTGACTGAGGACCAGGGCGTACCCAAAGGGAAGGAGGAACCCGCTGAAGCCGTAGTGGTGGAGAGATGGAGTGCAGCGGAAGACTCGTAAGTCCGTGACATAGGCCGAGTGAGGTTTCTGGGAGGCTTACATGGTGGTGGTAGTTCGCCCCGATCCAGAACAGCCATTTGAGGGTCTCGTCGTCCCCGGTTGACAGCAAGACGGCAGAACTGTTCAGTAAAGTCCAAAATATTGTGGCTACTTTGGGCCACTGCAGCAAACTTAGCCGCATATTCCATTACTTAGGTTGGTTGTTTTGTTACAGTGCTGAAGAAGATGAAGACTGAAGGCAGGATTTAAAATACAAACAAAGTTTAATAAACAAGAAGGCATTCAGGCGTAACAGCGTGCACTAAACACACAACAACTGAAGGGCAACAGAGCAACTTAAATACACAGTGATAATGAGATGATGACAAATAGAAACTAGTGTCTATAAAAACTAACGACAGGCCGGAAACTAAGACAAAGAAACACATGTGACGGAAGATAGCAAACTAAAAGTAATATACAAATGTATCATTTTTGATGTCCTGTGTTGGATTATAATGGACTAATGCTGTGTCATTTCCACAGGAGAACAGTACAGAACTGAAGAGGAAGAGTTTCAGACGGGCCATGTACTCTAGAGACACTCTGGCCACGGAGGACGAGGACGAAGGTAAAACACCAAACCACCGTCAACAACATCATGCTGTGCTTCTGTTATTATCACTAGTACATCTGAGAAGAACTTGCATTCCAACTCTATTATTAATGTATTTTTAGGTGTAAAAATGTTAGCCATACAGATGTAGGCCTATTCTACTAATTGCTCACCATTTGACTGGTCATTATCCTGTTGTGATATTTCACCTCGTATGCAGCATCTGTCATTATATCATCTGAGCGTTTGTCTTCAGTGCTGCAATGTGACTCTGATGTTCTTGTCTTCATGTCTATGGTGGACTCATGGGATTGACCCAGCTGCTGATGTCACTGTTAGTGAAGTGAAAGGTCTGGACTCAATGGCATGAATCCTTTGAGCTTATTCTCAAACAGATGAATAGCATGCAGCCTGAGGATGTTAAAAACACCGGCGTTTACCAGCGAAGCCATTATAATGCAACGAGCGTTCCTCTCAATCTGAGTGCCGTTCGTAGAGTTATGTAATGCATCGACAACAATACAATACACAAAGCTCTTACTACGCTCCTGTGAGCTTTAATTATAAAATGAGGTATTCAGTATGTAGGTGGTAAATAATTCAAAGTGCTTTATATCCACGAGAAATCCAAGGATATGCTACCATTATCGCATTAGTGATAACTAATTAACATCCCGAACGTAGACCCACCCTGCATTATTTTCATGGTCATGATAACATGCTTCATTGTGCTGCACAATCCTGTTTGAGTCTTCGAGGCATGAAATGCATGAGATATAGCTGCACCTTCTCCCTCCTTCCTCTGCCACGCATGAGTTCACGACTGCAATTATTCTGCATGTTTATTCAAACAACCTTCTGAGGATATTACTCCGTTTAAATAAAATCATTGCTTCCAGTTCAGCCTGACAGGGTTTATCTCAGATCATAGCTTATAACAAAAGTTTTAACTTTTAAAAGGTGAAGTGAGTTATTTCTGTGCAACTAGGTACAACCAGAATTGCAAAAATAATGTTTTCAAGTCAACACATAATAGTTTTAGTTACTGACAAATACCCTGACATATACATACTGTATATATACAATATTTGCACAGAATGCAATTCCGAAATGGCTTCACTTTCATATAATTGATTCCGGCTGATCTGAGTGGGATCTGTGGAATGAAAAGGCTGAACTCTGCTTGACCTTTCTCAGAATGAGATTGGATGGTGTTTTGTTGTGTTTGTAGACAGCTCAACCAGCACAGATGAGGACAGCCTCAGGGCGGAGCTGCGTTACAGGACCACCATTCCCTGGAGCTCGTTTGCGACGTACCTGAAAGCTGCAGGCCTGTTATTGCTTCCTCTGCTCATCCTCTCTCAGCTCACCAAACACTCCCTAATGGTCGCCATAGACTTCTGGCTCGCTCACTGGACATCACACGTCATCGCAGCGCAAGTGGAAAGTGCTGAGCGGAACTGCACCATCACAAAGGTGAGATAACTGGACCACAACACGAGTTACGTTTGATACTGCTAGTAACGGCAACAACAACTTGAAGTGTTGAATTCTTTGATACTTTTTAAGTGTGAATCCACAGAGAGAGTGTCTGACATTCACTCACTCACTCACACCACACACACACACACACACACACACTAGTGCACTGCAGTAACATCTCTTTAGCCTCAAGGGTCTGAACGCAGCTGTTTGAGTCTCACTCAACGTCCCAGTAGACTGTGTGTCCACTACAAACACAATTCTTATGTCCCATGTGAATGACTATTGTTTTCCTTTGGAGTTTGTTCATATTTTCATGGAAACAGTTTCATAATTGGGTAATTCTCAGAAAACAATGCCAATATGATTTAAATGTCAAAGACATATACTACCGTTCAAAAGTTGGGGTCTGTAAGATTTTTGTTTTTGAAATAAATTAAGGGAGAGTTCACACTTGTGTTGTGCGATTGCTCTGTTAGTGCGGTTCATTTGAATAAGTGTGAACGCTGCCATCTGATCCCTGGTGCCATCTAACAAGTGGACCAAAACTCCTGAAAACAAACTCTGACTGAAATATGAACACAACACAGACCAAAGATATTGGAAACAACCAAAAACAGGACGTGATGTCAAAAGTTGCGACCCTAAAAGGACAGAATGCTCAATCATACCTGGTTTTACTCATAATAGTCAGTTAGTCATGATGTTAACCAGTTCGGTACAGGCGTCAGAACCGCGTCTCCTCGCAGCAGATCTTGGTTCATTACACATTTTATAAGCCGGTGACCCAGCCGCTCAGCGGTGACCAGGTTAAACATCTCTGATCCCTCCTTCAGGGAACAAGGGTTACATACCTAACTAAGACATTCCCTTTCAGTCAGTCATGTTCGACATTACATCGGATAAATGACGTAATGGGATCCCTACCAAAGCGCCACTATTGCTGTCCCTTCCAGAGCCTTGTGTAAAATACCTGATCCCCCACTCCGGCTGGGGTGGAAGATATGACAGGGCTTACGCAGAGAATGCCGATTACTGCTGTTCTGCTTGACCCATTCAGTAAGACTATTGGATAACACTGGGAAAGCATGCTCTTTCCAACTGGAAAAGGACGCTACAGAGGCCACATCATGCCCATAGGGAGGTGTCATATGGAAGTTACACATATGGATTGGCCATTAGGGCAGTACTGCATATGGAAGGTCTCTGGGGTAGCTTTGGCCAAATTAGGGGGAGGTCAACACCGGCAGGGATGGCAGAGCAGACTCTGCCAAGGGAAAGACACAAGGGAAAGGCAAAGCTTGCCAACAGGGAGACGTCCCGTGGAAGAATACACATATGGGATCACCGTTGGGATCACAACATATGGGCACCTAGCCTGGGACAGGGGTCAACCACTGGGCGTACTTATAAGTGTTAGGCCTTGCACACATATCCTGTCCTTAGGAGGGGAATGGTGCAGCAAGTGAGACACCGAGTGGGTCCCCGGCATTCACTGGCAACCTGAAGCGAGCACACAGGGATACCAGCTCCACATGAACTCTATAGTATCTAGCAAACGTTTTGGGTGTCGCCCAGTCCGCAGATCTACATATATCTGCCAGCAAGGCTCCATGTGCCAGTGCCTAGGAGGAAGCCACACTCCTGGTATAGTGAGCTCTCAACCTGAGGGGGCATGGCTTGCCTTGAGTTTGGCATCCACTATCCAATGGGCCAACTTCTGCTTGGAGACAGACTTTACCTTCAGCTGGCCTCCATAACAAACAAAGAGCTGGTCTGGTTCAGAACGGGACAAAGCAAAGCAAGGGCTGGGTCGGCCTCTTCCAGGGGCAGCACTTGCAGGTTCACCACCTGGTCCCTGAAAGGAGTGGTGGGAAACTTGGGCACATTTCCGGGATGGGATCTCAGGATAACATGAGAGTTGGCCAGCCCAAATTCCAGGCATGATTTGTTTGAACGAAAATGCTTACAGGTCCCCTACCCTTTTTATGGAAGCCAGTGCAGTCAGGAGCACCGCCTTCATCAACAGCATCTTCAGCTCGGTTGACTGCAGTGGATCAAAGGGGGTTCTCTGTAATGCCATTAGCACCAATGAGAGATCCCAAGAGGGTACAGGGCGAGGGCGAGGAGGATTTAGCCTTTTCGCACCCCTCAGGAACCTGATGATCAGGTCAGGCTTCTCCACAGATTTACCATCTAATGCATCGTGATGTGCGGCATTCATGGCGACAACATACACTTTCAGGGTGGAGGGACGATAAGGACAGCCCAAAGGGGAGGACTTTGTACTGATACGCCGCCTCTGTGCAGTCGAGAACTGCTGGGCGAAATTCTCGACCATGTCTCCGAAGAGGCCGGCCTGGGAGATAGGAGAGACAAGGAACCCATACTTGTTGGCCTCCTGCATATAGTGGACATTGCCTGACCCAGGGAGCGCACAGTGGGCCTCATTCATGAAACACGAGCAGAACAAATTTGTGTGTAAAGCCGCTCTGACGTAAATTTTTGGATTCACGAAAATGTTCGTATTTTCAAAATGTTAGTTGATACGAAAGAAATGTACACCTGCTCCCTACCACGAGTACATGGTGCGTAAAACATTGGAATGTTCTGTGTTCTAATTTAGGCAAACTGACAACATTGCATTTTGATGCACCATTAAGCCTTCCATAATAATATTTCAAGAGTCGATTTGCCCCGTCTTTTTTATTATCATTTTGGGTAATAGGCAGCGCTCGTCACTGTCACTTTTTACCAAGCCGTCCAATCACAGTGGAGGAAGGGCGGATCAAAAACTACACCGACCAATCATCCTACTGGTACACCGACTGAACAACAATAATGGAGAAGTTAATACTGCTTTGTACGGCATTTTTTATATTCAGTAATATTCTTCAAAATGAGACACTAGTAAAACATTACTGTAATTGGATATTCTTTATAATAGCAATCAAAGTATCTCAGATGGAAAAAATGCTGCCCTTGCAAAGCTCTCAGGCGCCACCAGCTGGCCGTTTTCAGAAGAGCACCAGGTGTTTTTTAGCTGGCTAAAAATGCTTTGGTGGACACATGATAATTGAATATTTATTGCTAGGCATATGGTCAGTTAGTCTCTTTAGCATTTATGCAAAACACTGGAGCCAAACCTGAGAAAGAAGTCCAGAAGATTCCACAGCGTTCCTGCACACGTCATTTGCAGTTGTAACTCATGGTCGGGGATTATGCTAATTATGAATGAGCGTGCACGCCCATCCTATTTACGAATGTTTGAAATTCATTAATATACACACGTTTAACTACTGAATCATTTGTGAATCTGGAGGAGAGTTTTCGTTAAGGTCCACTTTACACGCAAATTTGCTCATGTATTTACGAACATTTCATGAATGAGGCCCATTGACTTTCGTCACACGCAGGGTGAGGGTCATGGGTAAGCACTACCTTTCTGCAACTCCTTAAGTGCCTTGGCCTGATAGACCTGCAGGAGAGCCATGGCATGCAGGCCTGTCCAGCCGCTCTGTAAGCCTTGCCCATAAGAATGGACGAGAACTTACATGCCTTAGATGGGAGACGCGGAGTACCCCTCCAGCCGGCATCACAGCCGTGCGCTCCACTGGGGAGGATCTCCATGTACCCCTTGGCCGTCCCATCATCAAGGGTAGTGATGGGGGAAGAGTCTAACCTTGAGGGCTAGGGAAAGGGTGGAGGCCTCCACATCGGTGGCCCGGGACAGCTCTGTGTCAGGCTTGAGCAACGCTACTCTCCCCGAAGGGTCTTCATCCCCGGAGGACTCAAGCTCACCCTCCGATGCAGTGATCGACATCTGAGCGTCTGGCGGAGCCCTGAGTGAAACGACCGGTTCCCATCATCTGGAAGCTCCACTGCTTGCGGTGCGCTGGAGGAGTGGTTCTCAAATGGGGGTACGTGAAGGCACTCCAGGGGGTACGTGAGATTTTAAAATATAGCCTACATATATTTAAAAAGTAGCATTCATGCAACAATCCTTTTAAAAATAATTATTTAATATAAGTTCATAAAATGAATTTTATATTCAGTAGGCTATTAAATGTTATTATCCTAAAAACCCAGAGTCTCCCCCATACCAGGATGGTTTGACCCAACCTGTCATATGCCGCCTGGCATCACCTGTCAATCACTTGGATCCAGACGTCCCTGTTTCCCGGTGACAGTCCCGGTTTTTAATGTTCTGTCCCCGACTGGAGTTGTCCCCGGAAATGTCCCCGTTTTACAGCTCGTTCCAAACAACCCGCAGATATATTGGAAAAAAGCGGCCAACCAACACACAGCTGCTACGCTGACTCTACTTGGTAGCGCGCACGCCGCGCCGCTACTATGAAGAACGTACCGAGTCGAGAGCACAGAGAGCACAGAGCGCCATTATCGTCAAATATCAAAAGAAACCTCGTTGTCGCTTTCAAGGTAGTAACATACTAACTATTCGTTTTTAATTTAAAGTAATATTGTATATGCTTTATAACAGAGCCTCAACAAGGTGCAGGATTGTTTTGTCCCCAAAAGTTCCGCAGTCACAACACAGTGAATACCACACATCTGAACTATAACTTAAATATAAAAACCTTAAACCTAACCCCAAACAATTACACTTGCAACCAATACATGTGCAGAATACATATCCTTTCTGCTTAAAACAATCCTAAAATGCTAAATAACAAGACCAATTAAGGACAGTAATAATTATTTTGAAGCATAAACGTAACAAAACTTTTGAAGTAAAAAAAGTAATTGATATAGTATAAACTTAAATACAATTATAAAATGTTACAATATTTGTTGAATAGTTTTATTTATCATATTTATGTTTTATTTTTGTAATGTGTTTTTGTTAAGTCATGTTACAATATTGTTTTGAACTGCTTATTTACAATGGTTAGCTTACCATTAACTGTTTTTATTGTTTTTTTTTTGTTTTGTTTTTTGTATTAAATCCAGACCAACAATCCTAATAATCAAACTAAATCATAATACTTATTAATTTTAATAATAATATACTAATATAATAGGACTCCACAACAACAACAAAAACATTCAAAAATGTATTGTCCCTGTTTTTTAATTAAAATACAATAACAAATGAGATTTGAGTGATATTTTGACCACTCAAATAGGAAATGTCCCCGGTTTCCATTTCAGAAATATGGTCACTGTTTTCACTACATTAGTTTGAATCACTACATTTTAGTGATGAGAAATATTTGCAATAAATTAAGTCATGGATTATTATCATTTAAAATGTTCGAAATAGTTTTTTTCTTTTCAAATGTTTGAATTTTGTATGTGTTTATCTGTTCCAAAGTTTAATAAATCAGACACTGATGGCACAGTGCTGTTTTAAGTCTTTTTTTTTCAACCAAAAATTCTTTGCGCTGGTTAGGGGGTACTTGGCTGAAAAAATATTTCACAGGGGGTACATCGCTGAAAAAAGGTTGAGAACCACTGATCTAGAGGAGTGAAGGTCCACGGAGACTGACTCGGCAGGTTAGCCCCACCTTGGCTATTTACCGAAGGAGCCCTTGTCTGATGCCCAGAAGAGGAACTAGATCTTCTTTCAGAAGCACATTAAAGCTACACTGTGTGATATTTTCCCCCATCTAGCTGTGTAAAGGTATTTGACCATCCAGTGAATTTTAGTTTCTGTTCCTCTCA
Source organism: Gobio occitaniae (assembly GCA_033150135.1). Classification (NCBI taxonomy): domain Eukaryota; kingdom Metazoa; phylum Chordata; class Actinopteri; order Cypriniformes; family Gobionidae; genus Gobio; species Gobio occitaniae. The sequence continues at coordinate 8,120 of JARQWZ010002135.1, read as the reverse complement.
ATTCCGATTTCGTTTTAACTCCTACGGTGGCCGATTTAGTCCAAGATTAATATGGCTTCCAGTTCGACCTCGTCCACATTCGACACAGTGCCATCGAGTGTTAAAACGCCAAAGGCGAAGCTTGAATTTACAGGAATGTCCCTCTTTGGCTAATGTACTTTCAAGATGGAGGGGCAACATGGCGACCTGCATTCGAACCCTCACCCGTATGTATTTTCAATGGCATATTATAAACTTACAAGAATACTTTATTACTTGAAAGAAGTAAATATACATTAATGAGCACATATATTTTTGAAAGAAAGTGTTTTTAGCTAAGAATAAACTAAAAAAGTTACACAGTGTAGCTTTAAGAATTCTTACCAATCCCAAACTTTTGAATGGCTCTTCAGTTATGAAAGTGTTGTAGTCTGATCTTGTTTCCTGTGGTTCTGTCAGGACTGTGGGTTCAGTCACACGTGGTACCTGCAGGTGTTCTGTGTGCTGTGCGCTCTGGGGATCGTGCTGTGTCTCGTCACGTCTCTGGCGGTCGAGTGGACGGGTTTACGGGTGGCCCGCGAGCTTCACTGCAGCCTCCTGCGCATCATAGTGCTCGCACCCATGAGGTGTGTGTGAGTTCAGCGCTTCAACAACTGCTCATGTTGACGCAACACATTTCAAAAAACAAATGCGTGTGTTATTCTGTGTTCCTCACTCCCAGGTTGTTTGAGACGACTCCACTGGGGAACATCCTGAACCGATTCTCGACAGATACCAACACAATCGATCAGGTACAGCCGGTTAAAGCAGGGGTGGGCAATTCCAGTCCTGCAGAGTTTAGCTCCAACCCTAATCAAACACACCTGAACCAGCTAATCAATGTCTTCAGGATTACTAGAAGGCTACAGGCAGGTGAGTTTTATCAGGGTTGGAGCTAAACTTTGCAGGACAGTGGCCCTCGAGGACTGGAATTGCCCATCCCTGGGTTAAAGAGACATACATCTACACCAGGGGTCTTCAATAAAATTGCTTGAGGTCCAGTAAATGAACCCTCGTCACTGGCCGAGGTCCAGGCAATTATATACCTAAAGACAATAATTTATGTTTATTGCCATGGACTAAAGAAATTAGTGTAGATAGCATTTGTTCTTAATTGAACAAAATATAATGTTCTCATATGGACAAAACATGTCTGTTCATATTGTTAAAGCAAACAATCCTTCACAAAATTGATCTAATTTTGATGTTGTTCTGTTATGTCCTTTAAGTTTCTTCGGTACAAAATATCTAAATTCAACCAGTAACCATGTCTGAAAAAAATATGATGAACTACAAATGCCTTCATCTCTAAATCTGCACTGAAAATACATTCATTTCAACATTACTAGCAACTAAAGTGCTTTTCCCTGCTGAACTGAGATAAATAATAACAGTCAATGAATGCAAATCCCCCTGGATCAGAAAATCAGATTTTTTTTAATGGCATGTGGCATATTTATTTCATTACGTCAAAAGGCTTCGCGGTCCGGATTCGGACTAGAGTCCGCTATTGGCGACCCTTGATCTACACTGTAAAAAAAATTCAGGTCTCCTACTGAAAATTTTCTAGTGACTGATCACATCTAAATTTTTCAGTTGGCCAAATAGAATTTCTGTGAATTGATGCAATTTAATTAAAGGTGAACTATGTAGGATTTTTGCAGTAAAATATCCAGAAAACACTAGGCCAGTGTTATATATTTTGTTCAGTTGAGTACTTAGAATATCCCAAATGTTTCCAACTATTTGTAAATCGTGAGAAATTGCTATTTTAACCAAGGAGCCGGGACGTGTGAGCTATGCGTGTGAGGGAGTCGCCTGTCGATTGCATCATATCTGCGTCACCCTCTGTTTACGGTTTTATTCAGTGAAACACTTTACTCTCACTGCAGTGTGAACAAGTGTCATAGCAGCCGCCGAGCCAACGTCATAACTTCCTTTTCAACACACTCAGATATATCTAATACGATAAACAGAGTTGCGTTACCTCATATACTCATGACTGGAAAAGAGGAAGTGGAGCCGGCAACCGTGTCATAATAAAAGTCCCGCCGGCGACTATGCCATAATAACAGTCCCGCTCTTCAATCGCTCCTGCGGCCTTGCTCAGCTCCACAACACTTGGTCCTGCTCTGCTTCAGACTACAGTGATGTTAATAATCGCATCCATGAACATGATTTCTGCCCGAGTCCTATCCTGACTGTTTCCCACCGGCTGTGAGGTGAAGACCACATGTCCCGAGATTCTGCGCTCAAACGTGGCGTCATCAAACTACGCCTTTGTTTTGAACAGGCGACCTCTAGTGGACGGAAAAGTTACATAGTGTAGCTTTAACAGAAATTCAATTTGGCCAACTAAAAAATTTAGATGTGATTAGTCACTAGAAAATTTTACATGGAGACCTGATTTTTTTTTTTACAGTGTATTTTATATGTCTAATCTGGGTTTGGTTTAGTAGTGTTGTAGTACTCGAGACCGGTCTTAAGACCATTTTTTGAAAGTCTTGGTCTTGTCTTGGTCTCGGACTTAGAGGACTCTGGATTTTATCTCAAGACCACAACTGCAGGGATATCACTAAATTGCCGGTGCATTGTCTGATTTAACATCATTAATGTGATTTGATGTAAAACTTACAGCTTAAAATGCAATTAATAACTTCTTTGAAATATGGTTTCTTTTGTTACTTTGCTGCCGGGTTTAAAATCAATGCAGCACTGTCTCAAAAATTCCCAAAATTAATATAAATGCCCACAAAATTCTGATATAACAATTTTATATAACAAAATAGAATTAACCCTCCTATTATCTTTGGGGTCAATTTGACCCCATTCAATGTTTGACATAATTTTTTTTTGCTTTAGATTGAATGACTTTTCCTAATTTAATGGGGACAACTCTGTAAACATAAAATTAACATGATGATATTTTTTCAATGTCCTGTACACATTTTGTAGCATCTGTGTTCTTTGGGGTCAATTTGACCCCAGGCTCTTTTAGCTGTACAAAACATAAGAAATATCAACATTTTACACCCATTTGTTGTTTTATTGAGGTCACTATAACATGCTTTAATTGTATATATTCAATGTAATATTCAAACAACTTCCCTCTGATTTAGGGCTCTAATCTAACCTAACCAAACCATACCTGTAGTATTGCGAGAACCACTAGTATTTCACGTTATTATGGTCTTGCCCCCCCACGTGAATGACAGGGTAGCCATAGTTCTGCTAATGTCATCAAAATGGTTCCAGGGCCCACCGGATATGCTGTCAGACATAAATGACCTGATACATAATATTCTGACATATTCTGGAGGTTTAAATTGCTGGGCTCAAATAACAAATGTTACTAGATTTGAGGGTAACAGGAGGGTTAAGCAATATTGCAAGAGCAAGAGAGCTATTTTCATAATTATATACGTGATATGCAATTATAGCAACTGCTTTGAACAAATCGGTTGAATAAAGCATTCTGTGACTGTTAAATAATGTTAAAGCAGCACTAGGTAGCTTTCCAACCTTCATAATATATTTTCAAGACTCTTGTGATGATACATGGACTTACAATAGGTTGAATGGACACGTCTGCCATAGCCTCACGGGGTCTGTATCGTTTTTAATCATACTTTTAAACTTCGGGTTTAGGGTAGTAACCCGAGAAAAGAAAAAACTACAAAATTCGACTGCTTTACGGCATATACGTCACTTCCACCACCACTTCCACTTCCTTAAATTCGGACGTGCGAGCCCAACTATCGTTTGTTTGCCGGATGTTATAGTCATGGCCGAAGCAGCACAGAAAAATAATAAAGCAAAGGAAAGCAAAAAGAGGAAAGGAGAAAGTGATCTGATTAAAGGCAGGAGGATCAACATTGGGCAGCGTTTGCTCGTTGGCATGAGCTGAAGGAGGAGCGGCTACATTCTTACAAGTAAATACATAAGACGTACAAAATCATATTTTAGGATACCTAACATGTCTGTGATATTGGTTTATTTGTCTTGCCTCAAGCTATAATGCAAATCGATGTTTCAAATTTGCAGATTCATCTATGGTAGCTTGATATTATAATATTGACGATATATGGTTATTACCTACCACTCAAACATTGAATTGAAGTATCATATAGTTTCTGTAAAACGGGAACCAATAGACTAGGCTACTATAATGACGCTGGCTTGTAAACGTGAGCATCGCGATCATTTGGCGTTTGAAAAAATAAAACCCATGAAATTATATTGATATGACATGCTGAAACATATGCCACTGTACCTGGGATGAAGACATTTCACACGCGACGCAAGCAGAACACGCATGTGAACTCCTGCAGTGTTCAGGGCTATCATGGTTGTCATGTCAACAAATGCACGTGCGATGCATCCACTGATGAAGAATGACAGAGTTTACGACAGTAGTAGAGGACAATACTGTTTCCCAACTGTAGGGGGAGCCGAGAGCAAAACCTACCTAGAGCTGCTTTAATGTTAAATTAATCTGAACATTATTTATTCAGATGCAACTTCCGTGCCATGAGTTTTATTGTAAGTGATTTGATTGTTAACAGAGCTATAGTGTCTTACTATTCTAATAGTATTTATTCATTAAATATAAGTAATTTCTCAGACAGTAGATATGGATCTTTTAGATTAATTTAAGGAGTGCTGGTCTTGGTCTTGTCTTGATCTCGGTTTTGGTGGTCTTGACTACAACACTATGGTTTAGTTTGTGTTTGAATGGGATGTGATGTGTTGGTGTAATTGCAGCATATTCCGGTGACGATGGAGTGTTTGATTCGCTCGACGCTGCTGTGTGTGTCCGCGGTGAGCGTGATCTCGTACGTCACGCCGGTCTTCCTCATCGCTCTGCTGCCGCTGGCCATCGCCTGCTACTTCATCCAGAAGTATTTCAGAGTGGCGTCCAGGTTAGTCTCAGAGTACAACACGTACAAAATATACACACTAGAGAAACAATGCCTACGATTTATAAAGTTTCACACCATCGAGCTCATAGTAAAATATCTCTGGTGGAACACTCTTGGGTTAACTAGTATAATATAGTGTTAAAGTTGTTGTTTTTTTAGCTATAATTATTTGTAATTATATTTACCATTTCAAAATAAAAATATAAAATATTTAAATGTAAAAAAAAAAATCATATTTTTTATTTAATGTTTTTTCAAATGTTTTTATTTAATATCGTTTTTTTTGTATTATATTTCATATTATTCCACAACATTTTTAAATGTTTTAATGTTAACAATAATTCATTTTTATAATACATTTTTACATATTTTCATATTTTATTCAAGTTGTTTTTTATATATATATATTATAGAAAATAATGTTATAATGTTCATATTTAATTTGTTTCATTTATACATTTTATATATATATATATATATATATATATATATATATATATATATATATATATATATATACACAATAAATAATTATATATATATATATATATATATATATATATATAATAAATCATTATATATAATGCCTATATATATAATATTATATTCAATGTTGTTTTTTTGTATTATATTTCCTATTATTTCTCAATTTAGAAATTAAGCAATATATATTTTTGACAATTTATTTAATTGTTAATGTTTTTATTCTATATTTAATTTGGAAGTTTATATATTGTTTCCTATTTGTTTCCCCAAAATTAAATATGTTTTAATGAAACAAAATGTACATATTTATTGTTAATAATTTATTGCAGTTGTATTTCTTTAAAATATATTTTATATGTTGTTTTTGTATATATTAATAATTCTTATTATTTCCCAACTTTGAAACATTTTTAAATTATGCAAAAGGTTAATATTTAATTTTGTATAATATATTAATGTTGTTAATCTTGTTTTTTTATTATATTTCCCCCAAATATTTTTTTTGAATGAAACAAATGTATATATTTACTTTAAAATGAGTTTTAATGATACATACAACATTTTCATATTTAATTTGAAAACATTAAATTTATTTTATTATAATTTATATTTAATGTTGTTATGTATTATATGTCCTATTATTTCTCCAAAAATGTTATAATTATTCCAACTTTTCATATTTAATTTTTATAATTTAAACTTTTTTATATTTAATGTTGTTTTTGTATTATATTTCCTATTATTTCTCAAGAATTAATGTTGTAATTATACAAAATTTTCATATTCCATTTGTATCATTTATTTTTTATAATTAATGCTGTTTTGTATTATTATATTTCCTATTATTTCTCAAAATGTAATGTTTTAAATTATACAAAAATTATTTTTAAAAATGTTAAAAACAGTAAAATAATCCAGAAAACTAACATTTTGGTAACTGATTGTTGTATCGCTGTTTTGTGTGTGTGTGTGTGTGTGTGTGTTAGAGACCTGCAGCAGCTGGAGGACAGCACTGAGATGCCGCTTCTGTCCCATTACTCTCAGACCGTGGAGGGGCTCACCACCATCAGAGCCTTCAGGTACTGACCGCACACACACACACACACACACACACACACACACACACACACACACACACACACACACACACACACACACACACACACACACACACACACACACACACACACACACACACACACACGACAGCTGTCCACTGGACATTGACTGGACTGTGTTTGGCCTCAGGCATGAGCAGAAGTTTAAGAAGAAACTGCTGGAACACACAGACGCTAATAACATCTCCTCCCTCTTCCTGACGGCGGCCAATCGCTGGCTGGAGGTTCGCATGGTAATGAGAATCTATTTAAATGATATTACACTACATTATTTATATTAATCTCAGCATGTTATGAATGCATTATTGTTCGCGTGTGCAGGAATACGTGGGTGCGTTTGTGGTGCTGATAGCGGCGGTGGCGTCGATAACGACCGCGCTCTACCGCCAGCTCTCTGCGGGACTGGTGGGACTGGGACTGACCTCCGCGCTGATGGTACACAAATGCACCATCACAATTGCACACAAATTTTCTCACAAATGCAGTTTGCTCAGATTTTCTCACAAATGCAGTTTGCGCAGATTTTCTCACAAAGGCAATTTGCGCAGATTTTCTCACAAATGCAGTTTGCGCAGATTTTCTCACAAATGCAGTTTGCTCAGATTTTCTCACAAATGCAATTTGCGCAGATTTTTGCGCAGATTTTCTCACAAATGCAGTTTGCGCAGACTTTCTCACAAATGCAATTCACGCAGATTTTCTCACAATGGCAATTTGCGCAGATTTTCTCACAAATGCAGTTTGCGCAGATTTTCTCACAAATACAGTTTGCTCAGATTTTCTCACAAATGCAGTTTGCGCAGATTTTCTCACAAAGGCAATTTGCGCAGATTTTCTCACAAATGCAGTTTGCGCAGATTTTCTCACAAATGCAGTTTGCTCAGATTTTCTCACAAATGCAATTTGCGCAGATTTTTGCGCAGATTTTCTCACAAATGCAGTTTGCGCAGACTTTCTCACAAATGCAATTCACGCAGATTTTCTCACAATGGCAATTTGCGCAGATTTTCTCACAAATGCAGTTTGCGCAGATTTTCTCACAAATACAGTTTGCTCAGATTTTCTCACAAATGCAATTTGCGCAGATTTTTGGGCAGATTTTCTCACAAATGCAGTTTGCGCAGATTTTCTCACAAATGCAGTTTGCGCAGATTTTCTCACAAATGCAGTTTGCGCAGATTTTCTCACAAATGCAGTTTGCGCAGATTTTCTCACAAATGTCGTTTGCGCAGATTTTCTCACAAATGCAATTCACGCAGATTTTCTCACAAAGGCAATTTGCGCAGATTTTCTCACAAATGCAGTTTGCGCAGATTTTCTCACAAATGCAGTTTGCTCAGATTTTCTCACAAATGCAATTTGCGCAGATTTTTGCGCAGATTTTCTCACAAATGCAGTTTGCGCAGATTTTCTCAAAAATGCAGTTCGCGCAGACTTTCTCACAAAAGCAGTTTGCGCAGATTTTCTCACAAATGCAGTTTGCGCAGATTTTCTCACAAATGCAGTTTGTGCAGACTTTCTCACAAATGCAATTCACGCAGATTTTCTCACAATGGCAATTTGCGCAGATTTTCTC
>JARQWZ010002134.1:245000-258924 GCA_033150135.1 Gobio occitaniae | reverse complement strand
ACTGGATGAATCAGCGTTTTTGAATGAATCTACTGAATGAATGATTCAATGACTCACTCATAAAGACTTCACTTGTTTCATTACTGGATGAATCAGCATTTTTGAATGAATCTCTTGAATGAATGATTCAATAACTCACTCATAAAGACTTCACTTGTTTCATTACTGGATGAATCAGCGTTGTTGAATGAACTCTTGAGTGAATGATTCAATGACTCACTCATAAAGACTTCACTTGTTGTTTCATAACTGGATGAATCAGCGTTTTTGAATGAATCTACTGAATGAATGATTCAATGACTCACTCATAAAGACTTCACTTGTTTCATTACTGGATGAATCAGCGTTTTTGAATTAATCTCTTGAGTGAATGATTCAATGACTCACTCATAAAGACTTCACTTGTTTCATTACTGGATGAATCAGCGTTTTTGAATGAATCTACTGAATGAATGATTCAATAACTCACTCATAAAGACTTCACTTGTTTCATTACTGGATGAATCAGCGTTGTTGAATGAACTCTTGAGTGAATGATTCAATGACTCACTCATAAAGACTTCACTTGTTGTTTCATAACTGGATGAATCAGCGTTTTTGAATGAATCTACTGAATGAATGATTCAATGACTCACTCATAAAGACTTCACTTGTTTCATTACTGGATGAATCAGCGTTTTTGAATTAATCTCTTGAGTGAATGATTCAATGACTCACTCATAAAGACTTCACTTGTTTCATTACTGGATAAATCAGCGTTTTTGAATGAATCTACTGAATGAATGATTCAATGACTCATTCATAAAGACTTCACTTGTTTCATTACTGGATGAATCAGCGTTTTTGAATGAATCTACTGAATGAATGTTTCAATGACTCACTCATAAAGACTTCACTTGTTTCATTACTGGATGAATCAGCGTTTTTGAATGAATCTACTGAATGAATGATTCAATGACTCACTCATATAGACTTGTTTTATAACTGGATGAATCAGCATTTTTGAATGAATCTACTGAATGAATGATTCAATGACTCACTCATAAAGACTTCACTTGTTTCATAACTGGATGAATCAGTGTTTTTGAATGAATCTACTGAATGAATGATTCAATGACTCACTCATAAAGACTTCACTTGTTTCATTACTGGATGAATCAGCGTTTTTGAATGAATCTACTGATTCAATGATTCAATGACAATACATTTTTAACAGTCACTTGTAATTGATACAATCGTTAAAAAAAAACTTTGTGTGAGTGTGAAGAAGCAAGAGTTTACCAGTGTAAGGAGGACACTTGGCTTCATTCTGCCCAGCACATCAGCAATCTGTGGAGAAAAGCTTTCATTAGAGTGGATAATTCAAGCGAAACATCATTGGCTTCTAAGAATATCGGTGAAATCCCCTGGATGCCACTGACAGGTACACTAATGAACAAAAGTGAAATAGCCTTTGAGGTGAGATTTCCTTATGAAAAGAAGAACCAGCGGTGGTGGCAGACATCTGACAGACACATTACATGTCACCCAATCAAAGAATGAATCATCAATAATCTTCAGCCAGCTGTAGCAAAGGATTCTGGGAATGAACACCTGAGCTGTCTTATGTGCTCCAGGGAGTGGATAAGAAGCATTTGAAACCCACAGGACGAATCAAACGCAGACTATATTACCTCAGGGCAGATTTTTGAGCAGAATCCACATTTCTGCCTCATTGCTCTACAGAAATCCATACAGACGACACCAGCATTGAATGTTAAAGATACATTCTGTCATTATTTACTCAACATCATGTTGTTCCAAACCTGTAAAAATGCGGTTATTTATATGCATGGACCACAAACGTCTTAAGCATCTCATTTTGTTCATGCAAAAGCAATTATTTAAGAAAGGCCAGGCTCTATTATCCTATTCTAACACAGCTGTCATGAAAACAGATTGACCAATGACAATAGTCTGAGGAGTAAATGAAGCTTTCAGCGTCTCTCTCCATTCTGAACGAATGAACCCAGTGAGAACATCAGATTAATGCCTCGCGGGGGGCGAATGCTTAACGTTCCTTATCCGACAAATTACAAACACGCCACGTCTAGAGAATATGAGCCGAGAGACAGATCAGGAGATGTTTATAGAGTCAAAACAACATTTAAAATATTGCCATATTCAATGTGTGCTTATGACAGCGTCAACTATGCATACGGTATACAAAATCAATCAAAACTAATCGGACATTAAACCGCTGGTAAAATGGGCATTCAATAAAACTGGACTGCCTATGCAGTAGATAGAAAGGTGAAAAAAAAAATTTATCGGCGCTGCCCGACTAGAGAAAACAGACAAGTAGGGAAGCACGATATATGAGCCACCATATCGTTATTGGCCCGATATAAGTACATTTTTTATGTTATCGGTATCGGCCGATATATGTAAATTGTTCATATTATCGGCCGATATGTGTTCATTTTTAATGTTATCGGTATCGGCCAATATATGTACATTTTTTATGTTATCGGTATCGCTGATATGTGTTGATTTTTAATGTTATCGGCCTGATATTTGTTCATTTTTATTGTTATGAGTATCAGCCGATGTATTTTATTTTTTATGTTATCGTACCAGCTGATATGTGTTAATTTTTTATGTTATGTATCAGCCGATATATGTTCATTTTTAATGTTATCGTATCAGCCAATATATGTACATTTTTTATGTTGTCCTATCAGCCGATATATGTAAATTTTTTGTGTGATCGGTATCGGCCAATATATGTTAATTTGTAATGTTATCGGTATCGGCCAATATATGTAAATTTTTAATGTTATCCGTATCAGCCGATATATGTTCATTTTTAATGTTATCGGTATCGGCCAATATATGTTATTTTTTATGTTGTCATATCAACCGATATATGTTAATTTTTAATGTTATCGGTATCAGCCGATACATGTTAATTTTTAATGTTATCGGTATCAGCCGATATATGTTCATTTTTAATGTTATCGTATCGGCCGATATTAGGGCTGTGCCGGTAAATGTGACAAATGCACCACCTCGGTGGCTGAGTAGCACCGGCGGTGGTCAGCCAAAAGACTCATTTTTGTATGTGAAGCTGTTTTACGGGAATATTATGACACGAGTGAAGCACAAAGCTTTATTTACAAAATAAATAATAGGTTCACAATTAAATGTTACATCGCAGCCATGGAAACACAACATATGGATTCATGCCAAAAAAGGTAGGCTTTGTGAGGTGAGCCAAATTTATGCTTTGCATTTTACGATCTGGTCACCATTTTCCACGAATTAAACCATTGGCTTACTCCATTTTATTCTACTGGACATGGAATCTCTTATTTATTTTCCCAAATCTTAATTTTCGTCTCTCGCGGGGGATTTTAATTGTTTCTACATTTGTTTGCTTTTAATTAGGAGTATACCCCCATCATTTACTGTGGTAAAGTAGAAAACGGTGTAGGACAGATACATTTGACTTCAAATTCTATTTAACAGTTTGTGCTTGTTATTAGACTTAACGTGCGTCGAGTTTACGTGTATAGCGCATTTCATACACGCCAGATATTTTTAGTTTCAGTATCATATCGGCCTGATATATATTCATTTTTAATGTTATCGGTATCGGCCTGATATATGTTAATTTTTTATGTTATCGTATCGGTCAATATACGTTAATTTTTAATGTTGTCGAATTGGACGATATATATACATTTTTAATGTTATCGGTATCGGCCGATATATGTTCATTTTTTATGTTATCGGTATCGGACGATATATATAAATTTTTAATGTTATCGGTATCGGCTGATATATGTTCATTTGTAATGTTATCGGTATCAGCTGATATATGTTCATTTTTTTAATGTTATCGGTATCTGCCTGATATATGTTCATTTGTAATGTTATCGGTATCGGCAGATATATGTTCATTTAAAATGTTATCGTATCGGACGATATATATTCATTTTTAATGTTATCGTATCGGATGTTATATGTTAAGTTTTAATGTTACGTTATCGGCCCAATAAGAAAATTCCATTCACTGTTCGGTTTCTTTATGCCTTATTAAAAAAAAATTGGGGTTGAAAGTGAGTAAACAAATACAATAAGGTTTCATTTATTAACTACATTAAATAACATGAACAAACAATGAACAATATCGCATTTATTACTCTTAGTCAATGTTCATCTCAACATTTACTAATTCATTTTTGCATATTTTAATACTATTTAATGCACTGCAACATTAACAAAGGTTAATAAATGCTGTAAAATATTTTGCTGATTGTTAGTTAATGCATTAATTAATGTTAACAAAATAGAGTTGCACTTAATTCTTCTTAAAAGCATTTGTGGTCTTATAATAATATAAAAGTGTACTGTGTGTTTATGACAGCAGATGTGTATGTTGCAGTTCCTTGTAAAGTTACAGACCAACAGCCTAATAATTGATTTTCTCACCGAAACCCTCGTACCTGTAGAATAAATGTAGACGCTGTGCAGCAGCTGTACATCATCTTAACGTTTCTGCTGTATAAATATTTTATTATTTTGTAAGCAGGCTAGTTTTGACTTATGACTCCGAAAGAAAGTCACAGATTTGCAAATAAAAAAGGTGCAAAAATATCAGGAACACTTTACAGTAAGTTTAGGAACCAATGCATTAGTTTACATGATGAACAATATACAGTCAAACCTACATTTATTCAGACACTTTTCTCACATTATCACAGTTTATTCACTATAGTTTAGAAAATGGTAATAAAATATGACAAGGTCTCAGAGTTAAACTGTCAGAACAAATTCATCTTGATAATGTCAGACTACTTTGATAGAAAGGGATGTAATGGATCACAATCAACCAATCAGCTGTTAGATTTAAGAACACAATCAGATAATACCAGTTTAGCTCAACCGATGCTTAATTTTGTTCAGTCTGTGGGGTCAAAGGTCGCATTAGCAATTAAAGAACAAACACTTCAGCAAAACATGCTCAGCTCAAAGTGTCTCAAATGTTTAGCAGTTTAACTGGTAGTCACTGTATGAAGATTTTTTCTTCACTTTTGGTTTGACTGTTGATAAAAACAAAGGTTCATGTTAGTTCACAGTGCATTAACTAAAGTTAACACACAATATAATTTGCATTGTTGCATCTCCATCTTAGAAAACAAATCAGAGCAACCCCTGAAGGATTGTTTTACCTCCAGGGTTGAAACAACTTCAGGTGTAACTAAATTGATATTTCATGAAGTGTAGTGGTGTTACCAGATTAACTACTAATGTGTTGCTTGGCTGTGGGTGAGACTGACCCGAAGTGGTCAAGTAATTTAACCCACAATGTGTACGGGTGAGCGGTGTGCCCACAATATCACATCATGTAGTCTGACATCAGTGCAGAAACAGTCAAACTACTAGGCCTCTTATGAAACCTATTCATCGCTTCACAAAGAAATAATGTAAAGAAGCTGCAGTTGGGGAAATACATCAACTATAGGATGACAAACGTGATTTAAATGAGATGATCAAAATCACTTTATAATAAAAAATGGTTGCCCTTTACAATGATCTTATGGAGTTCTTATTAGTTCATGTAAGTAAATGCATTCACTTATATTAACTTGCAAGCAATACATCTGTTACATTATTTATTAATCGCTCATTGTTAGTTCATGTCAGCTCAGGTCCATTAATTAATATTAACAGTAGGGATGCACGATATATCGGCCACCATATTGGGGTATCGGCCCAATATATGTTCATTTGTAATGTTATCAGTATCGGCCCGATATATGTTCATTTGCAATGTTATCGGTATCAGCCTGATATATGTTCATTTGTAATGTTACCGGTGTTGGCCGATATAAGTTAATTTGTAATGTTATCGTATCGGCCCGATATATGTCCATATTATTGTTATCGTATCGGCCTGATATAAGTTCAATTGTAATGTTATCGTATCGGCCCGATATATGTCCATATTATTGTTATCGTATCGGCCTGATATATGTTCATTTGTAATGTTATCGTATCGGCCCGATATATGTTAATTTGTATTGTTATCGGTATCGGCCTGATATATGTTCATTTGTAATGTTATCTGTATATGGTTTTGAATCTCTTGAAATATGATTGGAATCACTTAAAAAAGAAAAATACAATTAGGTGCAACATGTGCAGCACAAGTCTGTCATATAGACTACATAAAATTATAATAAGAGAACATCATAATTCTGTGCTTGGGACATGGCTTTTAATGGTGAGACTTGATTTTGTCTCAAATTATATAAAAATTTGGATTTAGATTAATCAGCAAATATATCGGTTATCAGCTTTCAAATATAAAGAATTATCGGTATTGGGAAAAATTGAATATCAGTGCATCCCTAATTAACAGATGCAACTTTTGATTTTAATAACATGCTAGTAAAGCTTTAAACATTAACGAAGATTAATTAATGATGTAGAAGAATTTTTCAAAGTTAACTAATGTTAACAAATTAAACCTTATTTCAAAGTTTTACCATAAACATATACTTTGTCTGTAAAATTCATATATGCATAAAATCCTGCATGTCTTAAATGGATTAGAAGAGTTGTGATAATTTTCTTAATTAAACAAAACATTTGGAATAGATGGCAAAAATGTCTGAAATATTACATTAATGAGAGTTCTGAAAAATAAATTAATAAAACACCAAAACTGAGAAGTTTTAAACAAACCGCTTACTCAGAGATTGTTGAGAAGGCAGATTAATATTTGAAGATTTGAAAAAGTGACATGCAAGATCAATGGCCAACTTTTAACACATTTCAACAGAAATCCAAGCTTAATTGAGTCTGGCAGCCTTGTCAAACACCCTTCGTTATTCTAATTTTATGAGTGATCAAGATTAATGGGCTTGAAATGTCAAAAAATCAATGTAAACAAAATCAATAGTGTTTTCATTTGACATTCTCGCCTACTGAGCTGAATAGCAACACATCTCAATGTAAGTGGAAAATTACTGTCATTAAAGCAATCAGTACGTGCCTGATTGAATATTATAGAGGAGTCAAGCAGCTGTGAGCGCGACGGGATCAGATCAGGACAAACGCCGGAAAACTGAACGCGAGCCCAAACTCTGAAGCGCTTGAACACAGATCCAAATGTTTATTGGCAAAAAAAATTTATTATCTGCAAAACGACTAAATCAAGCACAGTGCATCTGAAGCTGAAGTGGATCATTTCTACACCACTAGCATCACTAAACAGGATGACAGGCTTCCTGAAATCTCCAATTTGCCATTGGACAGACAAAAATATGCTAGAAAAACTGTGGAAATATGGAAATGGATATATGAGTGACAACTGTATAAATGTGGACGCCTTGCAGAAGCTGTGCATCATCTTTACGTTTCTGCTGTATTAATATTTTATTATTTTGAAGGCAGGCGAGGTTTGACTTATGACTCTGAATTACTTATTTATCATTTAACGCCATGTCTGCATCAAATGCTATTTTCATGGCAGACAAGAGTGAAAATAATCATAATAGACCGTTTTCCAGTACAAACATCTAAACATTCTTAAATCAAGACACATTTACTTAAGCAGCAGCAGCCATATCACCCTGTAAACCCAAGACTGGTTTCCCACTGAAGCTAAGCAGGGCTGAGGCTGGTCAGTATCTGGATGGGAGACCAACTGGGAAAAAAGGTTGCAGCTGGAAGACCAGCAGGGGGTGCTCACCCTGTGTGGGTCCTAACACCCCAGTATAGTGATGGGGACACTATACTGTCATAAGCACTGTCCTTTGGATGAGACGTTAAACCGAGGTCCTGACTCTCTGTGGTCATGCAAAATCCAAGGATGTCCTTCGATAAAGAGTAGGGGGTGTAACCCCGGCATTCTGGCCAAATTTGCCCATTGGCCCCTGTCCATCATGGCCTCCTAATAATCCCCATATACTGATTGGCTTCATCACTCCGTCTCCTCTCCACCAATCAGCTGGTGTGTGGTGAGCGTTCTGGCGCAATATGGCTGCCGTCGCATCATCAGGTGGTGCTGCAAATAGGTGGTGGTTGAGGAGATTTCCCCCTTCTATATGTAAAGCGCTTTGAGTACCCAGAAAAGCGCTATATAAATAAAAACGCAATAATATTATTATATTATAAGAAGCAAAAACTACAAAAGATGTGACGTCTTATCTGAAAAATGTGTCAAAATTAGGGATAGACCGATGTGAACATTTTGGCCTATACCGATAGCTAATTATTCCTTATTTTTGAAAGCCGCTAACCAAAATTTTGGCCGATAATGATCATTCTTTATTTTTGAAAACGAACAAACGAAATTTTGGCCATAACCACATTTTTGGCCGATACTGATAATTGTTTATTTTTGAAAGCCGATAACCTAAAGTTTGTCCGATACCGATAATGATTTATTTTTGAGAGCCGAGAACCACAATTTTGAAGTCTGATACCGATAAATCTTGATTTTTGAAAGCCGCTAACAGAAATTGGCCGATACTGATAATTCTTTATTTTTGAAAGCCGATAACCACATTCTTGGCCAATACTGTTAATTCTTTATTTTTGAAAGCTAATAACCAAAATTTTATCTGATAGCGATAAATCTTGATTTTTGAAAGCCTATAACTGAAATTTTGGCCGATACGATAATTCTTTATTTTTGAAAACTAATAACCGAAATTTTGGCCAATACATTAATTCTTTATTTTTGAAAGCCTATAACTGAAATTGTCCGATACCGATAAATCTTTATTTTTGAAAGCTAATAACCGAAATTTTCACCAATACCGTTAAATCTTTATTTTTGAAAGCCGCTAACCGAAATTTTGGCCGATAATGATCATTCTTTATTTTTGAAAACTAACAAACGAAATTTTGGCCATAACTACATTTTTGGCCAATACTGATAATTGTTTATTTTTGAAGGCCGATAACCTAAAGTTTGTCCGATACCGTTAACGATTTATTTTTGAGAGCCGATAACCACAATTTTGGTCGATACCAATAAATCTTTATTTTTGAAAGCCGCTTACCAAAATTTTGGCCGATACCGATAATTCTTTATTTTTGAAAGCTAATAACCAAAATTTTGGCCGATACCAATAAATCTTTATTTTTGAAATCCCATAACTGAAATTTTGGCCGATACGATAATTCTTTATTTTTGAAAGCTGATAACTGAAATTCTGTCCGATACCAATAATTCTTTATTTTTAAAAGCCGGTAACCATATTTTTGGCCAATACTGATAAATCTTAAATTTTTAAAGCCGATAATCAACATTTTGTCCGATACAATAACCGATAACTATTTATTTTTTAAAGCATATAACCATTATATTGGCCGATTAATCTAAATCTGTATTTTTATATAATTTTTGAGAGCCTGATTACAAAATCAAAAATCTCACCATTAAAATGTATGTCCCAAACACAAAAATATGATGTTCTCATTATAATTTTATGTAGTCTATATGACAGACTTGCTCTGCACGTTGCACTGAACTGCATTTTCTTTTATTTGAAGCGATTCCAATCATATTTTAAACAATTTAAAACCACTGCGAATTTGAAGTGTCTCAGCTGAAGGAAATAATACATTATTTATCGGTTTTAATATATCGGCCAAATTTTCTTTTCAGGTCGATAATTCTTTATTTTTGAAAGGGTCGATACCGATAATTCTTTATTTTTGAAAGCTAATAACCGAAATTTTGGCTGATACCGATAATTCTTTATTTTTGAAATCCGATAACCTAAAGTTTGTCCGATACCGATAATAGTTTATTTTTGAAAGCTAATAACCTAAAGTTTGTCCGATACCGATAATAGTTTATTTTTGAAAGCTAATAACCTAAAGTTTGGTCGATACCGATAATTCTTTATTTTTGAAATCCAAAAACCTAAAGTTTGTCCGATACCGATAATAGTTTATTTTTGAAAGCTAATAACCTAAAGTTTGTCCGATACCGATAATAGTTTATTTTTGAAAGCTAATAACCTAAAGTTTGGTCGATAAGATAAATCTTTATTTTTGAAAGCCGCTTACCGAGATTTTGGTCGATACAGATAATTATTTATTTTTGAAAGCCGATAACTGAAAATCAGTTCGTTTCAGGCTTCCTGAAATCTCCAATCTGCCAAAAGGATGCTAAGAATGCTCAAACAAACAAATAAAAACAGGGAAATCGACATATGACTGCACATGTTTTTGCATATTAAACTGAAGTTTGCATCAGACGCAGCAGCAGCAAACAAACCACGACAGCATCCATGATTACGTTTGCATAAATCACACAAATGCAAAGACATTTGCACAGTCCGAGGACTCTCAAAGTCATGCTAGCGTATATTATCTAGCAGCTGAGGGCAACAGCCGCGGACGGGGACGTTTTTTGAATGTCAGACCCTCAGCGTGTCGTGCATCCCAATGCGGCCCGGATTAAACACAGGGAGTGTGTGGTGGTTGTGTATTTGCCTTGGAGATTTCATTTGTTTTGTAAGATTACAGATATCTCCCTCTGTTTTCTGCTCGCAGCAGCTCTGTTTGCCTTCTCAAATGATCTGTTTAAGCAGCGCTGAGAGGAACCTCAGGAGAAGGTCATTAACGCTCACACACACAGAGAAGGAAAGACTTGAGGAGGAACTGTGATGCACTTGTGCATTCGAATGAAAAAGGGAGCAGAGAAAACACAAAAAACATCTTGTCATCACCACCACCACTGTATACACATCATCAACCAGGCAAATATTTGGCCATCATTGCATTGGCCGGTAACCACTCAAATGGAAGCATCGACTTTATCCGTCATCAAAAATTCAGACAATAAGGATTTCTAAATATTTTGCTATCGTACATCAGAGGAAAGACCCAAAACCCTAAAGTGCCCCAATTATGCTCATTTAAATGTTCCTAGTTTTGTTTCTGAGTTCTCATACAATGTTTATTTTCTTCCGAGGACAAAAACGGTTTAATTTTCTCATCATATATATATATATATATATATATATATATATATATATAACCTAAAGGATATATATATATCCTTTAGGTGAGTGTATATATATATATACATATATATATATATATATATATATATATATATATATATATATATATATATATATATACATATATATATATATATATATATATATATATATATATATATATATATATATATATATATATATATATATATATATATATATATATATATATATATACACTCACCTAAAGGATTATTAAGAACACATACTAATGCTGTGTTTGACCCCCTTTCGCCTTCAGAACTGCCTTAATTCTGCGTGGCATTGATTCAACAAGGTGCTGAAAGCATTCTTTAGAAATGTTGGCCATATTGATAGGAGAGCATCTTGCAGTTGATGGAGATTTGTGGGATGCACATCCAGGGCACGAAGCTCCCGTTCCACCACATCCCAAAGATGCTCTATTGGGTTGAGATCTGGTGACTGTGGGGGCCATTTTAGTTCAGTGAACTCATTGTCATGTTCAAGAAACCAATTTGAAATGATTGGAGCTTTGTGACGGTGCATTATCCTGCTGGAAGTAGCCATCAGAGGATGGGGACATGGTGGTCATAAAGGGATGGACATGGGCAGAAACAATGCTCAGGTAGGCCGTGGCATTTAAACCATGCCCAATTGGCACTAAGGGGCCTAAAGTGTGCCAAGAAAACATCCCCCACACCATTACACCACCACCACCAGCCTGCACAGTGGTAACAAGGCATGATGGATCCATGTTCTCATTCTGTTTACGCCAAATTCTGACTCTTACATCTGAATGTCTCAACAGAAATCCAGACTCATCAGACCAGGCAACATTTTTCCAGTCTTCAACTGTCCAATTTTGGTGAGCTTGTGCAAATTGTAGCCTCTTTTTCCTATTTGTAGTGGAGATGAGTGGTACCCGGTGGGGTCTTCTGCTGTTGTAGCCCATCCGCCTCAAGGTTGTGTGTGTTGTGGCTTCACAAATGCTTTGCTGCAGACCTTGGTTGTAACGAGTGGTTATTTCAGTCAAAGTTGCTCTTCTATCAGCTTGAATCAGTCGGCCCATTCTCTTCTGAACTCTAGCATCAACAAGGCATTTTCACCCACAGGACTGCTGCATACTGGATGTTTTTCCCTTTTCACATCATTCTTTGTAAACCCTAGAAATGGTTGTGCGTGAAAACCCCAGTAACTGAGCAGATTGTGAAATACTCAGACTGGCCCGTCTGGCACCAACAACCTTGCCACGCTCAAAATTCAACTCTGTTTATCGTATTAGATATATCTGAGTGTGTTGAAAAGGAAGTCATGACGTTCGCTCGGCGGCTGCTATGACACTTGTTCACACTGCAGTGAGAGTAAAGTGTTTCACTGAATAAAACCGGAAACCGAGGGTGACGCAGATATGACGCAATCGACAGGCGACTCCCTCACACACATAGCTCACACGTCCCGGCTCCTTGGGTAAAATAGCAATTTCTCACGATTTACAAATAGTTGGAAACATTTGGAATATTCTAAGTACTCAACTGAACAAAATATATATAACACTGGCCTAGTGGTTTCTAGATATTTTACTCAAAAATCCTACATAGTTCACCTTTAACAGTTCAATCAATGATTCAGTCTCTCTAAACTCCACCTATCTATGAGCCTGTTCTGCTCTGTTTGGTCAGACGGCCCAGTCTGTTGTGATTGATCAGAAACCAAACGCTCATCATCATATCTGAATCTCAGTGATATGAACAGTAACGATGGCGTGTGTTTTACCGTATCAATCTCATCAAAGTGGATTTGCTTTGGCAGCAGAAACAGCGTCTTCTCCACATGAACATCACCAACCAAACTCTTCCAGTCTCAGATACGACTGCAGTGTGTGAGGGCGGGGCAAAGCAGACCCTGTTCAGCCAATGAAATTATGCAAATATGTTACAAGTGAGACTTTTACAACTTTTACATTCACAAATAGCTTTTTATGATGCAATGCCCATCTGACAGGTCTACATCAACATGCACAACCCTACCAGGAACATAACACATAGACTATTATCATTAAATTATCTTTTTAAATAGCGTTTGCTCCATTTGAACCTGAAAAACAAGCAGCAATTACAGTGTCAACTAAGCTTCGAGATATTCTGACCTCCTGAGACCCAGTCGCTCATTTCAAATTGACCCTCATTCAGACAAAACCAAGCACAAGGACAGAATGAGTGGGTCCCTTCATCATTTTATACAGTACATGTCATTCTGAAAACCTGTCAACTTAGGCAGGGTGGGCTTTACCGGACCAGCATGCATTGCAGGACTGGTCTCATTTAATCAGCACCCGAGAGAGCCATTTTAACTAGTGCAGATTAGAGCGCTCAGTGGATGAAGAATCAATTTGAGCTTCAATATAAAGTGCAGAAGTTGCCATCCATCAACTTTTAACTGGGATCGTTGCAATGCATTGAAGGATTGGCTCAAGCACTGCAAAAAATGCTTTTCTTACTTAAGGGTTAGTTCACCCAAAAATGAAAATTCTGTCATTAATTACTCACCCTCATGTCGTTCGACACCCGTCAGACCTCCGTTCATCTTCGGAACAGAAATGAAGATATTTTAGTGTAAAGCTGATGCTCTGAAAGGCCTCCATTGGCACAATGCACGATTCACTCTCAAGACCCTTAAAAGGTACTAAAGACGTCGTTACAAAGTCCATCTCACTACAGTGGTTCTACAATAACTTTATGAATCGGCGACAATAGTTTTTGTGCGCAAAAAACCCCCTAAATAACGACTTATATAGTGATGACGATTTCAAAACACGGCCTCATGAAGCTTCGAAGCGTTATGAATCACTGAGTCGATTCAGCAGTTTGAATCGGCAAATTTCAGCA
>JARQWZ010002134.1:180000-232500 GCA_033150135.1 Gobio occitaniae | reverse complement strand
TCACTCAATGGCCACAGGTGTATTAATCAAGCAGACGCTTCTACACACATCAGTGAGAGAATGGGCCGCTCTCAGGAGCTCAGAGAACTCAAGCGTGGTCTCAAGTCCAAATATTATACTAAATATTCCACGCTCAACTGTTAGTGGTGTTATAACAAAGTGGAAGCGATTGGGAACAACATCAGCTCACAGAAGTCACAGAAGTAGCCAGACCTCCAAACTTCTGTGTCCTTCAGATGAGCTCAAGATCAGTGTGTGGAGCTTCATGGAATGGGTTTCCATGGCCGAGCCGCTCATCCAAGCCTTACATCACCAAGTGCAATGCAAGACGTGGGATGCAGTGGGGTAAAGCGCGCCGCCACTGGACTCTAGAGCAGTGGAGACGTGTTCTCTGAGTGACCAATCACGCTTCTCTCTGACAATCCCATGGACGAGTCTGGGTCTTGCAGACTTGCCGGACTGCATTGTGCCAAGTGTAAAGTTTGGTGGAGGGGGGATTATGGGGTGGGGTTGTTTTTCAGGGGTTAGTTCCAGTGAAAGGAACTCCCAAGACATTTTGGACAATTTCATGCTCCCAACTTTGTGGGATCAGTTTGGGGACGGCCCCTTCCTATCCCAGCATGCACCAGTGCACAAAGCGTCTCCATAAAGACATGATGAGCGAGTTTGGTGTGGAGGAACTGGAGTCCTGACCTCAACCCGATAGAACAGCTTTGGGATGAATTAGAGCGGAGACTGAGAGCCAGGCCTTCTCGTCCAACATCTCACAAATGCGGTTCTAGAAGATTCCACATAAACACACTCCTAAACCTTGAGGAAAGCCGTCCCAGAAGAGCTGAAGCTGTTAGAGATGCAAAGGGCGACTCCATAAGAATGGGATTAAAGGCAGGCGTCAAAACACTTTTGGGAGAAAAAATATCTGCTCACCAAGGCACCATTTATTTGATAAAAAATATAGTAAAAACAGTAAAAATGTGCAATATTATTACAATTTAAAATAACTGTTGTTTATGGTTATATATTACAAATGTATTCCTGTGATTAAAGCTGAATTCATCATCATTACTCCAGCCTTCAGTGTCACATGATCCTTCAGAAATCATTCTCATATGATTATGTATTATCAGTGTTGAACACAGTTGTACCATTTCATATCTTTGTGGACAATATATACAAACGTGTAATTAATTACATCCAAAATAAAACGTGTTTACATAATATACATGTGTGTGTACTGCGTATAATTATTATGCATATATAAGTACACACACATGCATTTAAGATTTTATTAAAAATATATATATATCCTTTAAATAATTTCTTAAATAAAACGGTTAAATCTTTCAAATAAATCACTGAGAGTCTCAGAAATATAACGTTTGCTGACTCCAATCACATCATCATCATCATCATCATCATCAGTGATCATGAAAACTACACACATACGCAGAGAACGAGAGAGACACTCACTCGCCCATCCATGTGGCGTAGCTCTCCGGCAGCTTGGGGACAAACAGGATGGATTTCTTGGAGTTCACATCGATGGCGCCGAAGCAATCGGCCTCCGTCACGCCGAAGGTCCAGTGGAAAAACGACTCCTGCAGAACAACACGAGTGACTGAGTGAGCGGTTTAAGAGAAAACTGAACGCCCACCCGAATATACAGCATAAAGAGGCTCATTTCTACACACACACACACACACACACACACACGCACACGTGTTTGTATTCCAGAAAGGTCCTGTTCTTCGTGATCCCATTTTTCAAACTTTAGTTAGTGTGTAATGTTGCTGTTAGAGCATTTATAATACCTGTAAAATTATAACGCTCAGAGTTCAATGCCAAGCGAGATATTTTATTTAACAGAAGTTCCCTTTCAAAGCCTACAGTGAAAGGCCGGTTTGGACTACATGTCTGTACATCCTGCTTTACTGACGTCAATAGAGACAGAGCGACACGCGTCATAATCTGAAGGCCATGCCCACCGGGGGGGGAAACAATCAAACCGTCTCCATTGACTTTGCATTGCGTGAAGCTGCATCCTTGTCATTTCGGACTTATAACAAAAATCTGAACAATGTATAAAAGCTGATATGTGACAAGGTGTACAGCAAACAAGCTAAACAAAACCCAGAAGCAAAAACCCAGACGTTTTTAGAAGCTGTTGACCCAAAAAACGAGAGTTTAAGTACAAAAAAGTGGATTCAGGCCATTGAGACAGAGCGCGCGGGTCATTACACTGAGAACTACGACGACTAGAGGGAACGTAATCAGCGACAGGAAATATAATATATAAAACGGACATTTGGATATTTGACTTAACAGTGACAAAATGTTTCCTGCACACATAGACATACTGAGACATACTGAGACATACAGTGTCAGGATCCCAAAATGTACCCATTCTACAGCTGAAGCTTCACTTCGTATTGCCTGTATACACTTTTATCTTCTTAAACGCTCGTTTTTTTGGGTCGACAGCTTATAAAAACTTATTTCTGTGTTTTTTAGCTTGTTTGCTGTACACCTTGTCACATATCAGCTTTTAGACATTGTTCTGTTTTTTTGTTACAAGTCCGAAATGACAATGAGGCAGCCTCACGCAATGCAAAGTCAATGGAGAGCGTTGGATTGTTTCCCCCCCGGTGTGGGCGTGGCCTAAATACGCTCTGTCTCTATGGAACAGTTTGTCGACTAACCTCCGCCCTAGGGATGGGCGATATGGACTTAAAAATGTATCCCGATATTTTCTAGTATTTATTGCGATAACGATATCGATGACGATAAATGTAGTATCATTCCCCATGTTTTTGGATACAAGTGAGAGCTGCATGCATTCTTGAGTGTCTCAGAAAAACAAACAATGATCATCAAATAGGCTCCTATAATATATATATATATATATATATATATATATATATATATATATATATATATATATATATATAATTTTTATTTATTTTTTTTTATGTAAAATTCCACACCAGCCTTTTCAGAAATGGAAAAGTTGCAGATATAATTGTCTTCTGTAAAAGTGCAGGTAATGTTTAAATAGTGCAACTGTGCTGAAAAACATCACACAATACAAACAATAATAATTCAAATCAATGACAAGTTTTACATGTAAACCGATTCTGTATTTATGCATACACTCATGGTGCAAACAGTGGTAAAAATAGCAGAAACAGCAAAAGTAATTATCCCAAAAATGTCTTCAGATTACAAAAAAGTTGAAAATAATGATTTAATGATATAACTTCAGTAATTTGAGTTGATAAGATAATAATACCACAAATTTTTCTACTAATAAAAATAAACTGCACTAACGAATAATGAGCTTCTGGGTTCATGAATATTAATCACGTTGTCAGCGCTCATTCAAACTGATTTGCTGAAATCAAAACAGGCACAGAAGTAGGTGCACGCCAGCCAGTGAGATTCCCGTTTGTGCATTCGCTTCTTCCTGTTCACGAAAGGCTGAATAATTCCAAATAAACGCCATTATTTTACAGGAAAATACAACAAAGGATATTGTTTACATGTAGCACGTCAATTCTGTGTGGTATAAGACTCTCTCGCTCTTTCTTTGAGTGTGTGTGTAACACTGAGCTCTCTCAGTCGCGCGCCTCACACTAGTGTTGACTGTGCGTCAAATACACTGCGCATTCATTAAGATGAACTGAAATAGTTTGCTTTACCGATCGATTGAGACAGAGCGAATCTCTTAAGCGCTCAGTCCAAGTGCTCAGCGAGTGAAAATACATCTGTATGTACAGGTTCAGATTGCCCTCAGGTAGCCCCTCGTTTAGCTATGAACTCTTCCGCAGCTTCCGCTGTTTTCGCTCTAGGGCATCAAGAGACGGCCAGCGGTGGCACTATCAATTAGGCTTTATCGTTATTATCGCGGGAAGACAAATTCTTATCGTGGGGGAAATTTTACCGGTATATCGCAAACGATAAGATATCGCCCATCCCTACTCCGCCCACAAGAATATGCAAAAAAGGGGGCGTGGTCTTGTTCCTCTTCCACGTGGAGAAGAGGAAGTGTTGCGTTCGCAGAGTGAGTTTGTCGCCATGTCGTCGAGACGCTGTTATTTTCATCCCGGAGTCAAATCACCTTTGTTTGGCCTTCAGGGACGCTGTACTTAGAGATCATTGAGCGCATGCATCTCCGTTATGGTAAGAGGCGTGACCTTTCCGGGCAACGAATCACAACACGGGAACCGCTGGCACAATCAGAACTCGTTACGTATTTCTGAAGGAGGGACTTCATAGAACAGGGCTCAACATAAAAAAAAATTCCCACTATACAGTAGATCAGAGTTTTGCTGGCCCCTTCTAAATTTTTATTGGCCCTGAAAGAAATTTTACGAAAACTTTTCCATTAAGCTGTATGTATTGTATACATTAGGATTAATCAATACAGAAAATGGAGTACATGAATTAAGAGCTAGAGAGCCCCTGGAGACATGCAAAAATAACCAAATTTGTCATTGTAACTATGAATTTTTTAATTACCTGAACAGTAATGTTAGCACTGTGTTTGCCTATATAATGTGTATCTTTGTTAATTGTTTATCATATATATATATATATATAAACAAAAGATAAACAGTTAACAAAGATACACATTATATAAGATAGTTTTGGCTTCATTTAGCCATAGTCACGTGACATAGGTGTTTTGAATCACGCTTCGGATCGTTCGACTCGAAACATCTGCGCTTCGGATCGCGCAAAGCTTCGGAACTACAGTTTTGCGTCAGCCATCCCTGACGTGCACATGAAACCGAAAGTATAATTTACTCGTCTCGGTCTGTTTCGGAGCGTGCGCGCTGCCTTTGGAATGACACCCAAATTCACTCATGACACAAGTCAAGCACTCGCACTTTGGATCTATCAATTATGAGCAAAGTTACGGTGATTTATTAGCTAGCTAGTTGAGTAACTTACCTTCCACATGCTACATCGGTGAGGTACTGAGAGCCAACATCTTCGCAATTCTGTATGACGGTATGACGTTTGTTTTGCATTTGCGGATGGACAATCACCCGCGCGGGCCAGTGATTGGCCATTCAACTAGCCCGACATACTCTTTTACTGGCCCCGGGCCATCGGGCCATTGCTTATGTCGAGCCCTGCATAGAATAAGGAAGTCATTGAGCCGTTTTGAGGACAGTGAAAACAGCAGTATACAGATAAGAAAATTGTCAAAAATACTGTGTTTTTTTTACACGCGAAACATGAACACGTTATATTGCACACTGTAAACACAATCAAAGCTTCAAAAACACAGGAAAAACGGGACCTTGAAATAAGCCGGAACACAGAGAGCATTCAGTGTAGGGCTGCACAATATATCGAAATATCGCAAATGTACATATCGCAAGGGCGCGCAATATCTGAATTATTTTAATTGGCTACTTCACCATTGTGAAAAGTGTACGTTTTAGGTCGACACATATATCAGAGAACAGACTGAGCACACGACTGTTACTCATGTGGCTTGCTTGACGTTAAAAAGAGTTATTAAACACAATAACTTGTGAAAAACAACTCCTTGCAGTCTCGTGCTGTCAGACACACACACATAACCGAAACGTGCGCATAAGCTGTTTTTTTTTTCGTGTCTTGTTACACACTCGAACTGTCAAAATGGCTGTCTTGAGTATTCATGTAAACAGTCGGTTATGCTTTAAGTGAACGATATCAGTTGGGGAAAGAACACGTGTGTGTGTGTGTGTGTGTGTGTGTGTGTGTGTGTGTGTGTGTGTGTGTGTGTGTGTGTGTGTGTGTGTATGTACGTGTGTGTGTGTATGCGTGCATTTGTAAATGCATGTATGTGTATATGCATGTATGCGTGTGTATGTGTATTGTGTGTGTGTGTGTGTGTGTGTGTGTGTGTGTGTGTGTGTGTGTGTGTGTGTGTGTGTGTGTGTGTGTGTGTGTGTGTGTGTGTGTATGCGTGTGTGGGCATGTTTTTGTGAAACATGAGGACACAAATGTGTATAATGACATGGGTATTACAAAAAGAGGGTGAAATATGAGGATGTTCCCCATGTCCTCACTTTTCAAAATGCTTATAAATCACACAGAACAAGTTTTTTTTTCACAGAAAGTGAACTGCACAGTCTCCTGTGATGGGTAGGTTTAGGGGCAGGGGCAGTGTGTGTGTGTGTGTGTGTGTGTGTGTGTGTGTGTGTGTGTGTGTGTGTGTGTGTGTGTGTGTGTGTGTGTGTGTGTGTGTGTGTGTGTGTGTGTGTGTGTGTGTGTGATGGATAGGTTTAGGGGCAGTGTAAGGGGATAGAAAATACGGTTTGTACGGTATAAAAACCATTACGCCTATGGAATGTCCTCACATTTCACAAAAACAAACATGTAGGTGTGTGTGTGTGTGTGTGTATGTATGTATGCGTGTGTGTATGTATACATGCGTGTGTGTGTATGTATGTGTATGCGTGTGTATGCATGTATGCGTGTGTGTGTGTATGCATGTGTGTATGTGTGTGTGTATGTATGCATGTATGTATGCGTGTGTGTATGTATGCATGTATGTATGCGTGTATTTGTAAATGCATATATGTGTATATGCATGTACAGTATGTATGTATGCATGTATGTGTGTGTGTGTGTGTGTGTGTATGTGTTTGTGTGTGTGTATGCATGTGTTTGTGTGTGTGTGTGTGTGTGCATGTATGAATGCATGTGTATGTGTGTATATTTGTGTGTGTGTGTGTGTGCGTGTGTGTGTGTGTGTGTATGTATGCATGTGTGTATGTATGCGTGTGTGTGTGTCTGCATGTATG
This sequence comes from Gobio occitaniae, assembly GCA_033150135.1. Classification (NCBI taxonomy): domain Eukaryota; kingdom Metazoa; phylum Chordata; class Actinopteri; order Cypriniformes; family Gobionidae; genus Gobio; species Gobio occitaniae. Next base: position 225,694 of record JARQWZ010002134.1, on the reverse strand, counting down.
TGTAATGAATGTTGAGTGACTGTCAGTAAATGGATGTTGTATCACTGCGTTGTGGCCGGTTCACCTCATTCTCAGTCAATCTTCTGTTGAACATGATCAGATAAGCGCAGTATCTCGTCCACAGAGGATCATTCGTTCGTGATTTTATTGTCTTGAGTGCATTACAGAGTTCATGTTCTCCCTGTTCGGATTGTGTAATAAAACCACCGCAGGATAGACACAACCTCACACACACACACACGTAACGAGCAGAACCCGCGCGCAATTAGAAATGTGCCAGGAATCTGATTCAAATCAGAAACGTGCGAGTTAACACTTCAAAAAGAAGGCAAAAAAACGACAAGCAAATGAATGGTTATGAATTATTTACAGTTAAATTGTGATCAAAGCAGGAAACCCTCAAGTAATAAACATCACAACAGAATCCGTGAGATACCGGCGCACACACAACACAGGATGTGGACGTTTCTGTAGCTAATGAATGAGAAACACGCTCCTCATTATGTTCAATCAACTTATGTAAATGCAGTAAATTACGAGGCTCTATCACACACCCGACCGTAGCGCTGAAATAAAAGGTCTAAACTCACACGCCTCTTGCCAACACAAATTATCATTTAGCATAACAAACAAGAGCAGCACTTATGAACGATAGAATGGGAAGACGAACACTCAATAATCATTGAGAAGTCGAGTCAGAGATGTTTCTGATCGCTGTAGTTTCTGGTGTATGAAAGCGAGTCTATGTGTTCATTTATTCGTCCACTGGCACGAACAGGACCAGGTTTGGCTGGTTAACACAGATCAGTTCCTGTAGATGCTTCATTCAGTCACATTAATCAAGTATCAGCCCAATATTTGACTGTAAGCATTTTGGCTGTGACCCTTAAAACACTAAATTCTCCACTTTAATATAAGGTCTAATTTGTTAACATGCATTAACTAACCCTGAGCGATACATTTGTTACAGTATTTATTCATCTTTGTAACGGTTCATTGTTAATTCTGGCATTAAATAATATAAAATAACATAAAACTTAATATTTGTAAAGTTTTAGTTAGGACTGTCACCATCATGACTTTTGTGCCGATGATTGATTGTCATAAAAATAATTTTGATTGAAGATTTAATTATGTTTTGTATATTAAGTCACATACAGTGTAAGCCTTGGAAAAATGTTTATATAAATAATAGAAAATAGGCCCATTTAATTTACTTTAATGCTGTGAATAAATAAATCAAATTAAATTACAAAATATATTTAAAATAAAATGAAATAAATAAAAATACATAAAATAAAATAAATACATAATAAAAAAATGAAACAAAAAAAATACATAAAATAAAAAAATACGTAATAAAATAAAAATAATACAAAATAAAAAATAAAAATACATAAAATTAAATAAATACATAAAATTAAATTAAATAAATAAATAAATACTTAAAATAAAATAAATACATAAAATAAAAAATAAATAAATACATAAAATACAATTAAATACATAAAATAAAATTAAATAAATACATAAAAAACATTTAAAAAAAACAAATAAATTTAATAAATTTAATTTAAATTAGTTAAAATAATCTGATTGAAACAAACCTGCATTTCATATGAAGGAAGACCTTTGACCAATCTTTGTGTACTTTTATCTCAACGTTTTTTAATATTTAATATCTTTATTCTTTCCTTTCCTCTAAGATGCCGTTATTTGGATGGCAAAATGTGATTGATATTTAAACTGCACAATTATTGCGGTTATCTTGAATAATTGCTATTAGATCGAATAACCACAATCAGACGCTTAATCGATAATTGTGACGAGGTCCATTAAATAATATTAAATAATGTAAAACTTTTCATTTTTATAATGTTTTAGTTAGATCATGAATTTTGTGCCAACGATTGATTGTCATACAAATAATTGCAATTAAAGATTTAATTCTGTTTTGTTCATGTCACATACAATGTAAACCTAATATTTTTTTAACTTGGAATTATAATAATAGAAAATTAAAATAAATATATATATTTATATAATATAATAAATAACTAGAATATAATTCATATAATATAATTCATATAATATAATTCATATAATATAATTCATATAATATAATTCATATAATATAATATAATATAATATAATATAATATAATATAATATAATATAATATAATATAATATAATATAATATAATATAATATAAGCACAGTCTAAAAAATTTTAATACAGAGTTTTTTTAGCACAGAGTTTTTAATATTTTATACTGTAATAATTTCACAGTAAAATCTCCAAATTAATGTAGAAACAACTTAAAGACAGTATATTTTAAATATTTGTTGTAATGGCATAATTTTATGAATATAATATAATATAATATAATATAATATAATATAATATAATATAATATAATATAATATATAATAAATATAATATAATATAATATAATAAATATAATTAATTTAATTAATATAATAAAAGATAATATAATATAATTAATTTAATTTAATTTAATTAATATAATTTGATATAATAATAAATATAATATAATATACTATAATTAATATAATATAATTAATAAAATAATATAATATAATATAATATAATACAATATATAATATATAATATAATATATAATATATAATATAATATATAATATATAATATAATATAATATATATAATATAATATATATAATATAATATAATATAATATAATTAATATAATATAATATAATATAATATAATATAATATAATATAATATAATTAATAATATAATATAATATAATATAATATAATATAATATAATATAATATAATATAATATAATAATATAATATAATATAATATAATATAATATAATATAATATAATATAATATAATAATCTGATCAAACCCACAAGCCTGCATTTTATATGAAGGAAATTTAAATTTGAATTATTGTGGTTATCTCGAATAATTGCAATTAGATCAAATAACCACGAGCAGACACTTAATCAATAATTTTGGAATGCCTAGTATTAGTAAATGTTGAAATTACTATGAACTATGATTAATAAATGCTTTAGAAGTATATTTCATCATTAGTTCAAGTGAACTAATAACAAGTGGAACCATATTGTACCAAAACTTTGTTTGGTTTTCAAAAATCTTTTTTATTATCCAGAATTTTTAGTTTTTACATATTCATCTTCCTTTAGTGTGTAATAAAGCTCCAGTTCTTCTCTCTATCAGTGTTTCTGAGCTCCTGAAACGCCTCCATTGTAGGGCTGTACGATTAATCGAAAAATAACCGAAACCGACATTCAGAACCTCTAACCGACATATTTTTCCCATGTCGGTTATTTCGGTTTTCACGTGACTCCGCCCCGTCAGTCACATCAAGTGCAGTTTGCAGGAACACAGAGATGCAGGAGCAGTTATCTGTGTTTATAGATGCCCAGAATCACTATAGTAACTGCATGTTTTACACAGTTTATACAACAGGTCAGTTAATTGCTGTTCTTATAGCCTATACACGCTGACACACACATACACACACACACACAGACGGTGCGCGAAGCCAGATCGCATTCACTTTCATGCTCATAAAGTTTGTCAAGTACATGCGTTTAAAGGCTTGCCAGTTTCAACATTTAAAGCGATTGAGCACTATTCAAAAACAACAATACGTATCCTTTCAGAGCTCAGCTTTTTTTCTGTGACACAGAGCGCGGTCGCGTCTCTGATAACACGCGCGCCCTGAAGGCAGATCTTTCACCTGCATCCTCTTAAAGCTGTCATTTGTATGTGGTTTAAGCCCTGCCAGTTTGAACAGTAAAGCGAGTTTCGACCATCAGATGTGTATTATGTTGAACTAATGCCTGATATATTGTGACAAACGAACACTCAGACAGAAGCTCGCACATCACGCGAAGATCGCGCGCAGAAACGCAGTGTCAACGCCGTCCTGTGACTAAAGTAGCTTAGAAACTCAACCGTTATAGGCGTACATTTTAATACCTTTGAAGTGCAAACCACAGCTTCATAATGAATAGAGACAGTATGAGTAATTCACACACACACAATCACTCTCAAATCTCTACTCCCATAGGCAATAACTGCTAAAAGTGAACCGTTTCCTTCAAGTATTTTAAAATCACAAAGAAATGCACTTTTTCATTAGAAAAAAAAATCCACCTTTAATAGTAGAAAATATTTACAGTACAAACCTTATCAGGAACTTACTCAAAATCCTTATGAGGGCAAAAAAAGCAACAAAAAAAAGCAAAATAATCGTTCATTAATCGTAATCGAGGTCAAATGTTCAATTAATCGAGGTTTTTATTTTTGGTCAAATCGTTACAGCCCTACTCCATTGTAGTCTTGAGTTTTCCTCCGGGAACCAACACGTCATTATAATAATTCATACTAGGGATGCACCGAAATGAAAATTCTTGGCCGAAACCGAAAACCGAAAAAGAGGAAACCAAGGCCGAAAACCGAAAAAGAGGAAACCAAGGCCAAAAACCAACCAAGGCCGAAAACCGAAAAAGAGGAAACCAAGGCCAAAAACCAACCAAGGCCGAAAACCGAAAAAGAGGAAACCAAGGCCGAAAACCGAAAAAGAGGAAACCAAGGCCAAAAACCAACCAAGGCCGAAAACCGAAAAAGAGGAAACCAAGGCCAAAAACCAACCAAGGCCGAAAACCGAAAAAGAGGAAACCAAGGCCGAAAACCAACCAAGGCCGAAAACCGAAAAAGAGGAAACCAAGGCCGAAAACCAACCAAGGCCGAAAACCGAAAAAGAGGAAACCAAGGCCAAAAACCAACCAAGGCCGAAAACCGAAAAAGAGGAAACCAAGGCCAAAAACCAACCAAGGCCGAAAACCGAAAAAGAGGAAACCAAGGCCAAAAACCGAAAAAGAGGAAACCAAGGCCGAAAACCGAAAAAGAGGAAACCAAGGCCGAAAACCAACCAAGGCCGAAAACCAACCAAGGCCGAAAACCGAAAAAGAGGAAACCAAGGCCGAAAACCGAAAAAGAGGAAACCAAGGCCGAAAACCAACCAAGGCCGAAAACCGAAAAAGAGGAAACCAAGGCCAAAAACCAACCAAGGCCGAAAGCCGAAAAAGAGGAAACCAAGGCTGAAAACCGAAAAAGAGGAAACCAAGGCCAAAAACCAACCAAGGCCGAAAACCGAAAAAGAGGAAACCAAGGCCAAAAACCAACCAAGGCCGAAAACCGAAAAAGAGGAAACCAAGGCCAAAAACCAACCAAGGCCAAAAACCGAAAAAGAGGAAACCAAGGCCGAAAACCGAAAAAGAGGAAACCAAGGCCGAAAACCAACCAAGGCCGAAAACCAACCAAGGCCGAAAACCGAAAAAGAGGAAACCAAGGCCGAAAACCAACCAAGGCCGAAAACCGAAAAAGAGGAAACCAAGGCCAAAAACCAACCAAGGCCGAAAACCGAAAAAGAGGAAACCAAGGCCAAAAACCAACCAAGGCCGAAAACCGAAAAAGAGGAAACCAAGGCCGAAAACCGAAAAAGAGGAAACCAAGGCCAAAAACCAACCAAGGCCGAAAACCGAAAAAGAGGAAACTAAGGCCAAAAACCAACCAAGGCCGAAAACCGAAAAAGAGGAAACCAAGGCCAAAAACCGAAAAAGAGGAAACCAAGGCCGAAAACCGAAAAAGAGGAAACCAAGGCCGAAAACCAACCAAGGCCGAAAACCAACCAAGGCCGAAAACCAACCAAGGCCGAAAACCGAAAAAGAGGAAACCAAGGCCAAAAACCGAAAAAGAGGAAACCAAGGCCGAAAACCAACCAAGGCCAAAAACCGAAAAAGAGGAAACCAAGGCCAAAAACCAACCAAGGCCGAAAACCGAAAAAGAGGAAACCAAGGCCAAAAACCAACCAAGGCCGAAAGCCGAAAAAGAGGAAACCAAGGCCAAAAACCAACCAAGGCCGAAAACCGAAAAAGAGGAAACCAAGGCCAAAAACCAACCAAGGCCGAAAACCGAAAAAGAGGAAACCAAGGCCGAAAACCGAAAAAGAGGAAACCAAGGCCGAAAACCGAAAAAGAGGAAACCAAGGCCAAAAACCAACCAAGGCCGAAAACCGAAAAAGAGGAAACCAAGGCCGAAAACCAACCAAGGCCGAAAACCGAAAAAGAGGAAACCAAGGCCAAAAACCAACCAAGGCCGAAAACCGAAAAAGAGGAAACCAAGGCCGAAAACCGAAAAAGAGGAAACCAAGGCCAAAAACCAACCAAGGCCGAAAACCGAAAAAGAGGAAACCAAGGCCAAAAACCAACCAAGGCCGAAAACCGAAAAAGAGGAAACCAAGGCCAAAAACCAACCAAGGCCGAAAACCGAAAAAGAGGAAACCAAGGCCAAAAACCGAAAAAGAGGAAACCAAGGCCAAAAACCAACCAAGGCCGAAAACCGAAAAAGAGGAAACCAAGGCCGAAAACCGAAAAAGAGGAAACCAAGGCCGAAAACCGAAAACCGAAAACCGAAACACCGGAAGAAATTATGCCAATTATTAGTACCATTGCTTTTATGGCTATGACTGTGTACTAACTTTACTAAAATCAAGGAATTGCAATTGTATAAATTAATATTAAAGTTTCAAAGAATAAGTCAATTACAAATTATGCCAATATTTATAGCACATTGCAACAATGCACAGTATAAAATAAAATTCAAACTAAAATGTTTAACTTGACCCCACTCATGTGTGCATTAAATAATAATGTACAGGCCTACAGTTTTAAAATTAAATGTTCTCTCATAAAAACAAAGTGCATTTAGGTCTAGTGCATTTAAAAAATTTCTCTGTAGGACTACTACAAGAAAGTGCATTCAGAACAAGTGCAACTGCTTAAAGATACAACTACTTTCTCTGTAGTCCTTCAACATAATAGTGTATCAAAGCAAAGACTGCCATAGCCCATATGTTAACTGTAGAATAGGGATAGCGGTGCACAAAACTGACGGTTCGGTACAGCAGTTTTACAAAATGGCTATTTTTATTGGTTTACTGAAGAAGAAAAAAAAAAGTATCTGTCCTTAAATGAATTAAGTTATAACTAAAAGTTTATTGAAGATATTGCTGTAAACTATATAGGGAGCCCTTACTTGCACATTAATATTAAAGGTTAACAACAGAGCCCAAACTATTAGCCTAAATTCAGTTGCCATTTATTTTTAGGTCTAATAATCAACACTCCAATAACATAGTACGCAAACATGTAAACTTCACATAAGGCAGTTTTTGCAATAACTTCTAAATCTAATAATAAAATAGTTTCTTATCCAATTCGTAGTTGAAATATAATCATTTAACCTATACACAGTGTCTGTCATTTTCATGACAGGTTTATTTAAACATACATGAAATAATCAAGATATCATTAACAGATTAAGTAGAATATATAACGGCTAATATAGAGCATATATTTAGTGAAAGAGTTGATTTACTCTAGTGAATAAAATTCTGTGGACACTGAATGACTGCCTGAGGTAAATGTGATGCTAAAGTTAGTTTACAGCAGTTATACTGACGTCTTTCCGATGTTGAAACACTGATTTAGCGATTACACCACATATGATACGGGACAGTAAGTTGTAATGTATCCTCAACATACCTTCAGATGTTCATTCATGTTTATTCTTAAGGAAGAGATGATCGATCGCGCTCACTGATGATCGCGTTCACGCGCGCGCGCCGCCGCTCTAACTGTGATGTGATCAGTGATGCCACATTAGAGAGCGTCAAAACGGCATTTATAGTTTGAATTACGTGATAAATGTTGATCGATGTCGGTGTGGGAACTCGGATTGAAGTGTGTTCCGCGCTTAAAACATGCCCACTGTTCAGGGGCGCAACTACCCAGTGCCAGAGGGGTATGCAGCAACAATTTTGGCGCCCCCCATTGATAAAGAAACGAAAAGAAAGAAAAGAATCTGAATTTTTATAACGATTCCAAGTATGACCCGGTTCTCGATGCCCAATACTACTAGTAACAATGCTGCTAGCAAACATTCTAGAGTGCACTTTAGTTCCTACTAAATTGTAACATGGCGTGCCTTTTCACTTGCCCATTTATCTAGTGTTGATGGTCATTGCAAAAACTGTCATGCAGATCGGCTGAGGATGGGAACCGATGATGGTGAATTTAAATTGTACTGTAACTCTAATCATAGCCGCGAGCGAGATGATTGACAGGACGATAGGAGGCACAAGCACAAGATCACTTTTGTTAATAATAAAAAAACAAAAACCACAAACTGAGCGTTCCCCGTTTTAAAGGGGAATTTCCAAATATCTTTTATTTATTTGTTATAATTCATGTATAGCTATTTTATGTCATCCGTCTTATTCGTTTTTTAACAAAAGTTTAATATACGCGAGTTTTGTTTTACTGTACTATTTTATTGTTGTTGTATTTTCATTAAAAATAGGCTAATAACGAACAAAAAAATAAACATTCGTTTGAAAGTAATTAAAGAGGAAATTATGAAGAAGCAATATCATAAGAGCAAGAGTGCTATTTTCCAGAGTAGCCTATATCAGCATGATTGCAAAATGCGATATGAATTTTATACAACAGTTCAATTACCAACAAGTTGTGATTTTTTACAGTTTTGCTCTATTTTTCCAACAAAAATAGATTCAAACAAAGCATAGGTTTCGTTCTCAAATAATTCACCGTTTTTGAAAAGTCGGTTAGAACGAATTAGTTGAATGATTCTAGAATCCACTCACACCGCCAAATATACTGGCAGTTTATAGTTTCATAGGCCTGGAATTTCTATAAATTAAATATTATATTTAGAATATAAATCTAAAAATCTCATTACATTATTTAGGCAATTGTAATTACAGTGTAAGTGGATTTTGATAAATGGTAAGATGGATTTTGTTGACACTGATTTCATTTAATTCTATAACAGCCATAGTGTGTCATGGTAAATAGTGTAATTACTTAAAAAGATGGTCAACAATATGTAACTTTACTGTATAAGAGGTGTGCCCTAAAAAGTGAGCATGCACATTTAAGAACACCAAGGAAAGAGCACGTTCATTAGTCTGTTTGGATACTTCAAACACGCGTGATTTACCATATAAGCGCGCATTCTCTGCGGTCACGGAAAAATAGCAAACCACACGCCGAGGACGTGCGCTTTGATTTAAAAACCCGCATCGGAAACGCGTGTTTTCCTTGACCCCAAAGCGCACGTTAAGAACGCACGTTTTTGTGGTAAATCCCGCATCAAGGATGCACGTTTCGCTGTCAAATCGCACGCTTTTGACGTGTCAATGTGCAATCAGACGCCCGCCCAAGCGTATATGAAAACTTTGGCTTGCCACCGGCGCCAGGCGCGCCCACTCGCGATATTACATTATTATCCAAAATTCTATTATGGAATCTTATGAGGGCACCAACTCTAGCCTGTTAGTCCTCTTAAATGTTATATAATATAGAGGAAATACAGACATTATTTAGAAACGCACAACAGCAGCTACATATAGAAAATACAAACAAAAACATTTTTTTTTTATACCATCGCTTTGGAGCCCCTATGCGCCGCATATAGCGCATACCCACTTTTTGCGCCACTGCCACTGTTAAGATTGCATTGGGAAACCGTTGGGTTTCACAGTGAAGTCTGGTCCTCTTTTCATCGAGAACATGAGCTCTCGCTGTCAGTGATTGGCCATGGAGCAGACGTGGGTGTTTCTCAGATATACTGAATGTGCATGTGCAGGTCGCGGTTTCTGTTTGTGTCATCACAACATTTCGGACGTGTTGTTTCGGTGATAAAAGTCTTTCGGCCGAAAACCGAAAATGCACTTTTGGAGCATTTTCGGCCGAAAATTTTCGGTGGCCGAATATTTTCGGTGCATCCCTAATTCATATGCAGAATAAAGGGGCGGGGCCTGGTTGAGTTAGTTAGTGTGTTGAAACTGCCGGTTATGGTGAGGGGCCGGACATTTCCCAAACACACTTGACCAATCACAACACACTGCTCCAGCCGACCAATCAGAGCACAGTGTGCTTTTCAGAAGGCGGGGCTTCATAAAGAAGGAACTAAACAGAGCGTTACTGACAGACTGGGAAGAGAGGAGCCGCAACACTGGAGAATATGAGGCGATAATCAACATTCAAGCAGGAAAACCTGCTCTATAGGGCATAAGCGGTCCTCTTTAAAGGGTTAGTTCACCCAAAAAATGAATATTCTGTCATTAATTACTCACCCTCATGTCGTTGGACACCGGTCAGACCTCCGTTCATCTTCGGAACAGAAATGAAGATGTTTTAGTGTAAATCTGATGCCTCTGAAAGGCCTCCATTGGCACAATGCACTTTACACTCTCAAGACCCTTAAAAGGTACTAAAGACGTCGTTACAAAGTCCATCTCACTACAGTGGTTCTACAATAACTTTATGAATCGGTGACAATAGTTTTTGTGCGCAAAAAAACCCTAAATAACGACTTATATAGTGATGACGATTTCAAAACACGGCATCATGAAGCTTCGAAGCGTTATGAATCAGTGAGTCGATTCAGCGGTTTGAATCGCCAAATTGCAGCAGTTTGGTGGTTTGACACGCGATCCGAATCATCATTCGACTCACTGATTCATAACGCTTCGAAGCTTCATGAGGCCGTGTTTTGAAATCGTCATCACTATGTAAGTCGTTATTTAGGGTTTTTTTGCGCACAAAAACTATTGTCGCCGATTCATAAAGTTATTGTAGAACCACTGTAGTGAGATGGACTTTGTAACGACGTCTTTAGTGCCTTTTAAGGGTCTTGAGAGTGTAAAGTGCCTTTCAGAGCCATCAGATTTACACTAAAATATCTTCATTTGTGTTCTGAAGATGAACGGAGGTCTGACGGGTGTCGAACGACATGAGGGTGAGTAATTAATGACAGAATTTTCATTTTTGGGTGAACTAACCCTTTAACGGGATGTCAGTGTGCCCACCTGTCTGAAGATCATGTCGGTGTCAGTGCAGTATCTCTGCGTCTGTTCTCCTCCTTGAAGAAGCACCACAGATCCAGCCTTTACATCCTTCTCCGCTTTCAGGCCTTGACACAAACGCGCTCGGTTTTCTGCAAACAGGGCGGCCGATACCCTCAACGTATCGTTTCCCAGCCAATACACCGCCTTCCTGTCATAGAGGAGACAGAAACATACATGTTACTCACATAACACACTGCTTTCTACTTCAGTTTGCACACAGATGGTATAATTTGTTGTTAATGTAAGCTACAAAGAAGTACATGCATATCTTGGTCAGAAAACCTTTGTGACTGTAACACAGCGGTTACACAAGAGCTGGATTTGATCCCATGATAACAGGAAATAATATTTTCTGCTGATCTGTGTGCCAGAAACACTGAAAAACCCCATGACCGCAGGCCAAACTTAAAGGGATATTCACACGTATACAATAAAGACGCTTTGAACACCTTCAAGCTGCTTTTCTCCTGCACTGTGAACCCCAGTAAGATGGCAAAACTCATAAAAATTGCCTCAAATTTAAGTAAAGAAATGTAACGTTTATTTTGTACTTATTTTGTACTTGAATTGCTCTGAACTTGAAATATGTGAGTAAGCTAATCCATACATTTAACTTAAAAATATCATGTAATCTCAAATTTTTAGTAGTGGACACATAGCTTTAACCCCTTAAGCCCTGAAGGTATTTTTTGAGTTTTTTTGTCTGAGTGACATATACAAATTTAAAGACTGATAACTCCAAAACTATAGTAAGGAGAGTCAAATGGTAGGTATAATTTGTTAGCAAACATTTTATATTTTTGGAAAATATAAATTGTATTATATTTGGACAATATATTGCTGAGAAACTGCTGATAAAAGGCATTTTTTTTTATATATTCTTAATAATTTTACAAATATTTCTTATGTAACATTCAATAACTCAGGAAGGAAATAGGCCAGCAGAATAATTCCCTTATATGTGGTCTGCATCTGGATCAAATTTTGTGGCGATTGCATAAAGTAATCAAAAGTTACAGCATTTAGAACAAAGGTAGCCTTTTTGTTCAGTCCTTGACATTTACAAAACTGTTGTTTTTTGAGAGAAATACACAAATTTAAAGACTCATAACTCAAATTATAGCAAGGAGAGTCAAAAAGTATGTATTATTTGTTAAAACACTTTTAATATTTTTTTAGAAAATATACATTATTATTACATTTGGACAATGTAATGCTAAGAAACTGCTGATAAAACATTATATTATTACAATATTATGTATATTATATTATATCACACATAATGGGTATCATTTTAAAGCTTAGAATCTCAGCTTTATATTTTTTATATGCTCTTGACGAGCGCTGAGTTATTCATCTAAACCGGAGTGTACCGCCCCCAGGCGCCCTCTAGCTGCTATATAACGTAAATGGCCATATTCTGCTAAACTGCACTGATTAACACATCATCTATGAGGAATATCTCGTGATCGACGCAATGGATTATGGTGTCCTTGGTCTCTTTTTAATCGTGGGAATCGTCTGCAAAGAAGGTTGTGCCATGTTTAACGATCGGAGAAAGTTTCATGAAGCTACAAGCGTAAACGCGACTTTAAAGCTACTGTTTATTAGCGTATGTGCTCCTGTCAGGCTATAATTTGTAATAATTCAATGAGTGATATTTTCTGATTCGAGTGACGGATTGTGGTGTTCTTGGTCTTTCTTTAATCGTGAGAATCTGCTGTAAATAAGGATGTGCCATTTTCAACGATCAGAGAACGTTTCACGAAGTTACAATGATAAACGCGATGTTAGTGCAACAATAGCTTATTTAAAGCTACACTGTGTGATATTTTCCCCCATCTAGTGGTGAAAAGGTATATGACCATCCAGTGAATATTAGTTTCTCTTCCTCTCAATTCCGATTTCGTTTTAACTCCTACGGTGGCCGATTTAGTCCAAGATTAACATGGCTTCCAGTTCGACCTCGTCCACATTCGACACGGTGCCATCGAGTGTTAAAACGCCAAAGGCGAAGCTTGAATTTACGGGTATGTCCCTCTTTGGCTAATGTACTTTCAAGATGGAGGGGCAACATGGCGACCCGCATTCAAACCCTCACCCGTATGTGTTTACAATGGCATATTATAAACTTACGAGAATACTTTATTACTTGAAAGAAGTAAATATACATTAATGAGCACATATATTTTTGAAAGAACTAAGTGTTTTTAGCGAAGAGTAAACAAAAAAAGTTACACAGTGTAGCTTTAAGAGTGTGTGCGCCTGTTAGGTTTTAATGTGTAATAATTCCATGAGTCATATTTTCTGATCCGAGTGACGGATTATGAGGTCCTTGGTCTCTTTTTAATCGTTGGAATCTTCTGTAAATAATGTTGTGCCATGTTTAACGATCGGAGAAAGTTTCATGAAGTTGCAAGCATAAACGTGACTTTTGTGCAAAAATAGCATGTGCTCCTGTCAGGTTTCATGTACATATTTCAATAAATCATAACTTCTGATCTGAGTGGCAGATTATGGTGTCCTTGGTCTTTTTTTAATCGTGGGAATCTGCTGTAAATAAAGGTTTTTAACGATCGGAGCTTGTTTCATGAAGTTACAAGCATAAACGCGACTTTAGCACAACGTTAGCATATTTGCGCCTGTGAGGTTATAATTCCATGAGTGAGAACTTTGGATGAGAGTGACGGATTGTGGTGTTCTTGGTCTCTTTTTAATCGTGTGAATCTGCTGTAAAGAAGGGTGTGCCATTTTTAATGATCGGAGCTTGTTTCATGAAGTCACCAGCAAAAACGCCAAGTCTAAGCAACTGCTATTTTTGTACTCCGCTCATGTGCTTCTGTGAGGTTTTCTGTGTGCCATATTTCAACGAGGGATATCTATAGATCTAAAAGACAGATTATGGTGACTTTTGGCTCTTTTTAATCGTGAGAATCTGCTGTAAATAATGATGTGCCATTTCCACGTTTCATGAAGTTACAAGCGAAAAACGCCACATGAATGCTGCATCTGTATATTATTTACATATGGGTCTTGTAGGACTTAACTTACAAAAACTCGCTAAAAGTTTAGTCAAAGCCCAAAACAATTAGGCTTGTTGTATTCTGCTCCACGAGACCTTTCAAATGACATATGACACATGACTATCTGAGCTGTAAGATGTGATTGACACATGGCAGAACATAATAACCCCCCCCCCCCCCCCCCCTCCATAAATTATGATTTTTTTTTTCCCCATTTTATCATCAAATAACTCATCACTACTTTGGAGATAATCATAATGGCTACATTCATTGTAAAGTTTAGACTCTAAGCTTTAAAATGACACCTATTTTGTGTTGATCAATGCAGTAGTTTTGAAAAATATGACAATACATTTTTTTCACAGCTAGGTGGCGCCCTCAGGCGGTACACTCCAGTTTAGATTAATAACTCAGCACTCGTTTTGAGTATCCCAACATGGATAGATGCATTGACAAGCTGAGATTCTAAGCTTTAGAATGATACCTATTTTATGTTATTACATTCAGTGGTTGCTTAGTAACCCCCCCGCGAATTTTCCGTTGGGGTGTGTCCCGGGGCTGGGACACATCGGGTTTAAGGGGTTAACTAGCTAATTCACTAAATGCCACCTTGCTAATTGGTGACAATGCTTTGGTAGAATTAGCATAGCATAATATATTTATCATAAATCTGTTCTCAAACTAATGCTGCGTTCACACCAGACACGAATTAAGCGAATAAATCGTGCTATTTGTGCGTAGTCGGACACTTGAACATTGAGTTTACTCTCTTCATCCGCGTGTGACATTCACTTCACAACAAATGTGAATTTGCGTCATGGGAGGGGCTTCTGCCAGCGGCTCGCCTCGTTACAAAAAATGGCTGACATATATTGTTTTACAATACAGCGATTAAGCTCAATTTGCCGACTTTAGCTAGCTTGTAGTCTCAATAGGGTGAATTTAGGGTGATTGGGACACTTTGAGGAGTAAAAAATGATGATTAAATGATGAGTAAATGATGATGAGTAAATGATGAGTAAATGATGAGTAAATGATGATGAGTAAATGATGAGTAAATGATGATGAGTAAATGATGATGAGTAAATGATGAGTAAATGATGAGTAAATGATGATGAGTAAATGATGATGAGTAAATGATGATGAGTAAATGATGAGTAAATGATGATGAGTAAATGATGAGTAAATGATGATGAGTAAATGATGATGAGTAAATGATGATGAGTAAATGATGATGAGTAAATGGTGAGTAAAAATGATGAGTAAATGGTGAGTAAAAATGATGAGTAAATGATGAGTAAATGGTGAGTAAAAATGATGAGTAAATGATGATGAGTAAATGGTGAGTAAATGGTGAGTAAAAATGATGAGTAAATGGTGAGTAAAAATGATGAGTAAATGGTGAGTAAAAATGATGAGTAAATGATGATGAGTAAAGGGTGAGTAAATGGTGAGTAAATGATGATGAGTAAATGGTGAGTAAATGATGGGTAAATTATGAGTAAATGGTGAGTAAATGGTGAGTAAATGATGAGTAAATGATGATTAAATTATGATTAAATGATGATTAAATGATGAGTGAAAATTATTAGTAAATTGTGAGTAATTGGAGAGTAAATTGTGAGTAAATGGTGAGTAAATGATAATTAAAAATTATGAGTAAATGATGATTAAATGGTGAGTAAATGATGATTAAAAATTATGAGTAAATGATGAGTAAATAATGAGTAAATGATGATTAAAAGGTGAGTAAATGATGATTAAAAATTATGAGTAAATGATGAGTAAATAATGAGTAAATGATGATTAAATAATGAGTAAATAATGAGTAAATGATGATTAAATAATGAGTAAATTATGATTAAATGATGATTAAATGATGATAAGTAAAAATGGTGAGTAAATGATGAGTAAATGGTGATTAAATGATGAGTAAATGGTGATTAAATGATGAGTAAATGATGATTAAATTATGATTAAATTATGAGTATATTATAAGTAAATGATGAGTAAATCATGAGTAAATGGTGAGTAAATGATTATTACAAATTATGAGTAAATGATGAGTAAATGATGATTAAATGATGAGTAAATGATTAAATGATGATAAGTAAAAATGGTGAGTTAATGATGAGTAAATGGTGATTAAATGATGAGTATATGATGAGTAAATGATGATTAAATGATGATTAAATGATGATTAAATGATGAGTAAATGGTGAGTAAATGATGAGTAAATGGTGATTAAATGATGAGTATATGATGAGTAAATGATGATTAAATGATGATTAAATGATGATTAAATGATGAGTATATGATGAGTAAATGATGATTAAATGATGATAAGTAAAAATGGTGAATAAATGATGAGTAAATGGTGATTAAATGATGAGTATATGATGAGTAAATGATGATTAAATGATGATTAAATGATGATTAAATGATGAGTATATGATGAGTATATGATGAGTATATGATGAGTATATGATGATTAAATGATGAGTAAATGATGAGTAAATGATGATTAAATGATGATTAAATGATGAGTAAATGATGAGTATATAAGTAAATGGTGAGTAAATGGTGAGTAAATGGTGAGTAAATGATGATTAAAAATTATGAGTAAATGAGTAAATAATGAGTAAATGGTGATTAAATGATGAGTATATGGTGATTAAATGATGAGTATATGATGAGTAAATGATGATTAAATGATGATTAAATGATGAGTAAATGATGATTAAATGATGAGTATATGATGAGTATATGATGAGTATATGATGAGTAAATGATGAGTAAATGATGAGTAAATGGTGAGTATATGATGAGTAAATGATGATTAAATGATGATTAAATGATGAGTATATGATGAGTAAATGATGAGTATATGATAAGTAAATGATGAGTAAATTGTGAGTAAATGGTGAGTATATGATGAGTAAATGATGATTAAATGATGAGTATATGATGAGTAAATGATGAGTATATGATAAGTAAATGATGAGTAAATGGTGAGTAAATGATTAAAAATTATGAGTAAATGATGAGTAAATAATGAGTAAATGATGATTAAATGATGAGTATATGATGAGTAAATGATGAGTAAATGGTGATTAAATGATGAGTATATGATGAGTAAATGATGAGTAAATGATGATTAAATGATGATTAAATGGTGAGTAAATGATGATTAAAAATTATGAGTAAATGATGAGTAAATAATGAGTAAATGATGATTAAATGGTGAGTAAATGGTGAGTAAAAATTATAAGTAAATGATGAGTAAATGGTGAGTAAATGATGATTAAAAATTATGAATAAATGATGAGTAAATAATGAGTAAATGATGAGTATATGATGAGTAAATGATGAGTAAATGATGATTAAATGATGAGTAAATGATGAGTAAATGGTGATTAAATGATGAGTATATGATGAGTATATGATGAGTAAATGATGATTAAATGATGATTAAATGAGTAAATAATGAGTAAATGATGATTAAATGAGTAAATGATGATTAAATGATGAGTATATGATGAGTAAATGATGAGTAAATGATGAGTAAATGATGAGTATATGATGAGTAAATGATGACTAAATGATGATTAAATGATGATTAAATGATGAGTAAATGATGAGTAAATGGTGAGAAAAGGATGAGTAAATGAGTAAAAATGATGAGTAAAGGATGAATAAAGGATGAGTATATGACAGAACTTTCATTTTTGTGTGAACTGTCCCTTTAAGTGTCCTGACCTACTGTTGATTTATTCATCCAAAATTTAACACGTGACATTCCTCATTATACAGTAAATTACATTTTTATGAATGGATTCTACAATTCTGACCACATTTTTCTGCATCACAGGAATCATAGAGGCCTAATTTAATGCCATGATATAGAATTTAAGACTTTCTGCTCCAATGTAAGACATTTTAAGGCCTTGAATTGTGGGAAAGACCTGTGGAAACCCTGATCCTGGCTCTTCTAAGCTTTATAATGGGAATGAAGGGGGGCTGAGATTTTTAAGCGCAAAAAAGTGCATCCATCCATCATAAAAGTAATCCATACGGCTCCAGGCGTCCTTCTGAAGTGAAGCCATGCAGTTTTTTTTTATAAGAAAAATATCAATGTTTATAACTTTATAAACTATAATCACTGGCTTCTGGTAACGGATGGACGCACTTTTTTGGGCTTCAAAATCTCGACCCCCCCCATTCACTCCCTTTATAAAGCTGGGAAGAGCCAGGATATTTTTCAATATAACTCCAATTGTGTTCGACTGAAAGAAGAAAGTCATACACACAGATACATATATTTTTGGGTGAACAATCTCTTTAAAATCCATTCAACCATCCATATCAGAAACAGATTATGCCTTTGATTACCCTGAGATGTAACTTTCTCATATCTAACATTTAAATCACACTCTGGACTAAAAGGAAGATAAAGAGCTTAATCACGGGTAGAGTGTGTGAAGATTAACAGATCTGTACAGTGCGCGGTCAAAGGTCACAGCTCACATTCATATCACCGCACATTAAACCACAGCAACCCTTCACACGCTCACTTCTGTTAAATCATCCATCCTGATAAAAAGAGTCCTGTGTCAGGGATAATGTAAAGTCAGCCGCTCATTATCATATTATGATGACAGGCACATTATTCTGCTTATTACACAGATATTTTAAAATATATATAATAATAGATGGACACATAAATAATATTTCAGATTTGCTTCAGCCAAGGAATTTTTTTTTCTTCCCCTCATTCTCTCTTATCCTCATCAAGCCTGCATTTATTTAATAAAAAATACAGAAACAACTGTAATATTCTGAAATATTATTACAATTTAAAATAATGGTAATCTATTTTTAATAGACTTTCAAATATAATTTATTTCTGTGATTCAAAGCTGAATTTTCAGCACATGATCCTTCTAATATGCTGATTTATTATCAATGTTGGAAACAGTTGTGCTGATTAATAATTATAACGTTATAGCATTCTTTGATTAATAAAAAGTAAGAAAAAAAAAGTTTGGGGTCTGTAATTTTCAAAAAAAAGAAATTAATACGTTTATTCATCAAGGATGTGTTAAATTGATAAAAATGTGATAGTAAAGATTTATATTGTGAGAAAAGATTTCTATTTTGAATAAATGCTGTTTATTCACTTTTTATTCATCAAAGAATCCTGAAGAAATTATTTGTGAAGGGTCAAAGTGACACTGAAGACTGGAGTAATGATGCTGAAAATTCAGCTTTGCAATGCATCAGATAAATAAATTATATTTTAAATCATATTAAAAAAGAAAACCATTCTTTTAAATTGTAATAATATTTCACAATATTACATTTTTTTCTGTATTTTTTTTATAAAATGCAGGCTTAACGAGCATAAGAGACTCCTTTCAAAAACATTGAACATAATATATATATATATATATATAATATAATATATATATATATATATATTATATATATATATATATAATATAATATATATATATATATATATATATATATATATAATATAATATATATATATATATATATATATATATATATATATATATATATATATATATATATATATATTAATTAAACATAATTTTATAGACATTTTGACAGACTGCTGACATGTGTACTTCAATACAAATATACAAACACCACAGGATCATTAAAATAAACTGCAAAAAGCGATTAAAATGTTAAACTTACGCTAAGGAAATGATGACATAGCAGCTAAAATATATATCTGGATATATTTTACCTAAAACTTTGATGATTAAACAAAGTTTAGACATCGCCACTGTACCATGGTAATACCGTAAAGGGAAGTACACCACCTAACATCAACTAAAATCAGAGTTAATTCGCTAAAAGGAAAAGATAAGAGCAGTGACGCCAGTTAATAAAGTTGACTTGACTTAAAGAACACAAAACACACACAAAACATCTGATAGAACGCATACACATGTAAACACAGCGCTCCGCGCATGCGCAGGAGCAAACACTTCTGCACGCGTTTAAAGTTGCGTGATTATGCGTAGAATTAATATCCAGAAAATAGCTAAAACACAAGAAACTCACTGCTGTGATGAAGCCATTCTGCTGCTGCTCAGATGAGAGATCGAGTCATGTGACCAAGAGCAGCTGATCACTGCGCGCGCGTGCACACCGCGCGTTCCCTCAATCACATGACCGCGCTTTTCCTGCGTGTTGCTCAACAGGACTCGTGTGTGTGATACAAACCCACTAAATCACACTGAACCCGTTTTAAAAAAACACAGAGTGCACTGTAATTTATTATTGACGTACATCATATTTTAAAAACGGAGGAGAATTGCTCTTTTCAAGTGTGAGTACCAAACGCCAGTACTTATTTAAAGGGATAGTTCACCCACAAATACAAATTCTGTCATCATTTACTCCCCCTCAAGTTGTTCCAAACCTGTATGAGTTTCTTTCTTCTGGTGAACACAAAGGAAGATATTTGGAAAAAAATGTATGGGCCCCATTGACTTACATAGTTTTTTTTTTTTTTTTTTTTCATATTATGGAAGTCAAAGGGGATTATCAAATATGAACTATCCCTTTAACACCTCAGACACAAGATGTAAAGAAGAATCGGCTGCATTCAAAGAAACTGGAATTTCATTAGTATAAAAACAAAACATAAATATCCTAACATTATTAATTTGGGCTAATATATGTAAAACACATCCGATTACACGTTTGTCAAAATGTCAGTTTCAGTGTTTTTTAGATCATTTGATATTATATATTGTGCGTGATGACATTTTTATGAGTTATATTGAAAAAATGAGCACAATTCTTACAGCGTTTCAGTTTTGCTATTACCTGACCCTTGATTTACAGTCAACATGAAATCAAATTTGACCATAATTTTACTGTCTCAGTACATGTTCCTGGATTTATTAATATGCACAATTCATCAGTCAACTTTATTCTATTAAAATAATGCTGGTTAATGTAATACAGGCAGGATTGCGATTCGGGAAGGTTACTTGTATAATGTATTTCACTACAGATTACAAAATACATGCTTTAAATAGTAATTTGTGATGTATTTCATTAGTCTACACAAGTTCTGTAACTTAATCTAAATACTTTACAAAACTTTGGATTATTAATAAGGTAACACAAAGGGATTTGGTTTTCTTGTTCTGCCACTAAATATAAAAATAAAAAAATTTAATAATTGCAATAATAAAATAATTGCAACTTTTTATCTCACAATTATGACTTTTTTTCTCAGAATTGCAAGATTTAAACTCACAATTGCATGTTATAAAGTGAGAATTGTGAGATAAAAGCCGCAATTACCTCTTTAAAATGTTTATTATTAAAGTCGCAATTCTGAGAAAAAACATCAGTCCTCTCATAATTGGACATTATAACTCGCAATTGCGAGTTTATATCTCACAATTATCAGAAATTAAGTCATAAAGGTGAGATATAATCTCACAATTGCGAGAAAAACGCCGGATTTGTGATATAAAAAGTCGTAATTACCTAAACAACTTGAGATCAGTCGTGGATCATCAGGGAATGACAGTTCAGATTCAAGGGTTTGGACATTTTTGAATGTGTCGATTTGTGTAAATTCAGTCATTTATAGTCTTGTGTAGTATGTAAACATCTATTATGTGAAAAGGCTTAATAAGGACAGTGCTAAATAAAATAAAAAACTGTAAAAAAAAATAATAAATAAAAAAAATTCCCGTAAAATTTACAGTAAAAAAACGGCAGCTGTGGTTGCCAGAACTTTACTGTAAAAAATACGGTAGCAACATTTTAGGTTTTACAGGACAGAGCTTAGTTTACTGCCTATTTTACAGTTCAAAACCGTATAATTTAAAGGTTTATATTGTAATAACTACGTGTACACTGTAAAAATAATGTTGAACCTATTGAAATACTAATATCTGTTATGTACCGTTGATATATACTGACAACCACCAATCATAGTGGAGATGAGTCACATGATCAATCAAAGCTTTTAGGAGGACAATACTAATATAAGGAAAGGTGCCACACAAACACTAAACACCATCATAGTAAAAAATGCAATAAACAATTAATTTAACAACATTAGATGTAACATAAAACCCTAATGTACACAACTGATGAGAAAAAACTAAGAAGAAACGGTTATTTCAACGCAAATACATCAAATGTGAAGTGTCACGCAGGGAATTCTGGGATGAGTATACCACATTCATACCACATTCATTCATACTATATAATAGAACATACTTTTTTAACGGTCGCGAAGTTCGTTCAAATTCAAATGTAGTACCTACTCACATAGTACGTGATTTTGGACGCAGCCAACGACTTGTTCTTTTTTACTTCCAAAAACTGTAAATGTAACGGTATTTTACTGTAAAATTACATTAAATGTAAGGTTAGATCTATTACCGTTATTCACCGTATATAGTACAGACACTTTCTGTTAACCAGTTTACTATTTTTAACCATAGCATTTTACAGTATTTTACCATTAAATCATGATAATCTTTACAGTATTTTACCGTTAAATCATGATCATTTTTACAGTCTTTTACCGTTAAAGCATGATCATTTTTACAGTCTTTTATCGTTAAATCATGATCATTTTTACAGTCTTTTATCGTTAAATCATGATCATTTTTATAGTCTTTTACCGTTAAATCATGATCATTTTTACAGTCTTTTACCGTTAAATCATGATAATTTTTACAGTCTTTTACCGTTAGATCATGATCATTTTTACAGTCTTTTGTCGTTAAATCATGATCATTTTTACAGTCTTTTACCTTTAAATCATGATCATATTTACAGTCTTTTGTCGTTAAATCATGATAATTTTTACAGTCTTTTACCGTTAAATCATGATCATTTTTACAGTCTTTTATCGTTAAATTATGATAGTTTTTTCAGTCTTTTACCGTTAAATCATGATCATTTTTACAGCCTTTTGTCGTTAAATCATGATCATTTTTACGGTCTTTTACCTTTAAATCATGATCATATTTACAGTCTTTTACAGTTAAATCATGATCATTTTTACAGTCTTTTATCGTTAAATCATGATCATTTTTACAGTCTTTTATCGTTAAATCATGATCGTTTTTACAGTCTTTTACCGTTAAATCATGATCATTTTTACAGCCTTTTACCGGTAAATCATGATCATTTTTACAGCCTTTTATCGTTAAATCATGACAATTTTTACAGTCTTTTACCATTAAATCATGATCATATTTACAGACTTTTATTGTTAAATCAAGATTATTTTTTACAGTCTTTTATCGTTAAATCATGATCATTTTTTACAGTCTTTTACCGTTAAATAGTTTTTTACAGTGCTCTTATTTTGCTAAAATTTTAGTGATCAAATTACAGTTACATCCGAAAAGTATTTTAGATTACCAAAGTGATTACTTTGAATTTTAATGTCATTTATTTCATTTGAACATTAACGTAAACTGTAACGGACAACTCATTTAAACAGCCACAAAAGCATCCTAATGAGCGTCTGGAGCGAGTGATTTCAATGTTAAGTCAATGTAAAGGCGCATTAATGCACGTCTGGAGGTCCTGGAGACACGTTTCGTGCGGCGCGATGGACGCGATTCCACCTCATTCGTGCGTCCAGTTTGTGCGAACAACGCAAATTTTACGCAAATTGAGCGTCTTGCGCGGGTGATTTATTTGGTGCTTTTTGTGCATTCACACGTTTGAAGCGAATTCACGTCTGACGTTGACGTTGGAAAATCTGAATTTTGGCGTCAATTCGCGGTGCGTTAACCAATCAGGAGCCTGCTCGCTGATGTCACGTGGTGAAGTCACGTGATGAGAAACCATGCATAATTTAAAAATACTACTATTGTGTCACAAACTGTAGTTTTAAGACTTTTTCAGGTGAGAATGTAGTTAAAAGCTCAAATCAGTGGTTTATTTATAAAGAGAGCGCCTATTTAAAACAATAATCTTGTGTGTGTGTGTGAGCTCCAGTGGATCAGCAGCGCTCATTAACCCCGGCGAGAGCAGCCTTTCCTCGGCCAGTCCTTCTGGCTCTGATGTCCTGTAGTGGTTAAACATCAGATATAATTCATCTTGTGTGGATCTAACGGCCGATCTTTGCTCTCATGAATCATCATTTGTCTGCCAAACTGTTTGACTGAGGGCAAAGAGAAGTTTCATAGCTTTATTTTTTTAGGATATTTAAATATACATGCAGTGAAGATAATGTAGGAGTTGCCTGGACCACATTTGTGTGGCTATTAATGTTTAATATATATTTTTAATGAAAATTAAAAGAGGCAGAGTGGTGTTTTATGACATATTTCTCCTGGAGCGGCTTGAACGCGCGTCTATTTAGCTTCAAACGCTCGATTTACACGCGCGTCAAATTCACTCGACTGGATTCAAAATGTTCAAGCGCCCAACTAGACGCGATTTTGACGCTTTATTCGTGTTTGCCGTGAACGCAGCATAAGACACATTTCTGCTCATAAGTTTCATACCCCTTGCAGAATATACACATTTTTATTAATTTTAACAAAATAAGAGCACTTTAAAGCTACACTGTGTGATATTTTCCCCCATCTAGCTGTGAAAAGGTATATGACCATCCAGTGAATATTAGTTTCTCTTCCTCTCAATTCCGATTTCGTTTTAACTCCTACGGTGGCCGATTTAGTCCAAGATTAACATGGCTTCCAGTTCGACCTCGTCCACATTCGACACGGTGCCATCGAGTGTTAAAACGCAGAAGGCGAAGCTTGAATTTACGGGTATGTCCCTCTTTGGCTAATGTACTTTCAAGATGGAGGGGCAACATGGCGACCGGCATTCGAACCCCTCACCCGTATGTATTTACAATGGCATATTATAAACGAGAATACTTTAATACTTGAAAGAAGTAAATATACATTAATGAGCACATATATTTTTGAAAGAACTAAGTGTTTTTAGCTAAGAATAAACTAAAAAAGTTACACAGTGTAGCTTTAAAAAAAAAAAACGGTAAAAAAAATAAAAAAATGCTACGGTAATGATACAATTAGTCAAATTTTGTATTTTAAATATGTAACTAAGTTACATGTATTTCATTACTCCCCAACCCGGAAGGATACAGCAACAGCAATTTAGCATCATTTGCGCTATATTTTATTAATTTGTTCTATATTTCGGAAGCAGCATCAGATGACCTTTGTAATGACCTCTCTCTGTTCATGATTGGAAATGAGCGCTCAATACTCGGCCAACTCTGTTGTCTTTTGTTGGGTGTAAAACATTCCATAAACCATAATAAAGCAATGAGCAGAGCAAACCATCTGTTAAAATGAGTTTTTCATCTTTCATCGGCTCATAATTCCTCTGAACGTAACACAACGATGGCGCTTTAAACCCGAGAGGGGCATTTTCCCAAACACCATTACAAGTTTTTCTCCTCAAGGAAATTAAAAGACAATTCGAAGATGACACAGTGCAATTTATTGCTGGATCATCCCTCTTTTTATCATTTAATCCTTTCAGGATGTGTCCCTTTCCGTCAGGGCTAGATTTGTGGATCGTATCATCCGCTTTGCTCAGCCCCAAACTCTAAAATAATAATATAACAACAGCAGGACTGCGTTTG
This sequence comes from Gobio occitaniae, assembly GCA_033150135.1. Lineage (NCBI taxonomy): Eukaryota > Metazoa > Chordata > Actinopteri > Cypriniformes > Gobionidae > Gobio > Gobio occitaniae. The sequence continues at coordinate 199,984 of JARQWZ010002134.1, read as the reverse complement.
TCTCACAGTCCCTACAGATGTTGCATTACCGCTCTAATAAAAGTCTGGGAGAAACGGATAGATGCATTTAAAGCTCATTCTGCTGTCCTTTGTCTAATGTTTCTGCTGACGGATAACCGACCGCATGATTCAATCAGGATGGATTTGCATACAGTTGCCGTCCTCGATATGTGGTTTTTAAGGAGCCCTGTGGCTTTGATGTTGTAATTGCATCCACATAATCGGACTGATTGTCTTTTTTCTTTCTCTCCGTTAAATCGGAGCGTCTTTCTCAAGGTCTGTCTGTAAATAATGAAGCCACTGTCCTTCACCGCTCCTGTTTTACATGCATGATGTTTTATGCTGTAACTTATTATGCTTTTAGTCAACATGAAATTAGTATGCCATCACAATTTGGCCCAAACTCGCTCAAATCCTTACACTTTCCCATTATTTCTGCTTCTAACACATCAACTCTGAGGACAAAATGTTCACTTGCTGCCTAATATATACCACCCACTTACAGAAGATGAAGAGATCATCAGTGTTATTCACTTCACCCTTCATAATGGTATGCCTGATCGGTGTGTATACACACACACACACACACACACACACACACACACACACACACACACACACACACACACACACACACACACACAGCTCATTAATGCTAAATATCTAATCGGCCAATCATGGCAGCAACTCAATTGCTGCATCTCAAATCGCCTACTCAATAACTAAGCCCTAAAAGTATGTACTGTTTTTGAGAAGAAACTTTTGAGTGTGTAGCAGAAGAGCAGGCAAGCTTTGGGACACACTTATTCGTCATAATGTAAACAATATGTAAAAATAGCATTTTCTTTGCAATGCATGTAAATAGTAGTTAAATGCTCTTTATATTTATAAATAGTACACTGCAAAAAATGCTTTTCTTACTTAGTATTTTTGTCTTGTTTTCAGTCCAAATATCAAAAAAATCTTACATTAAGAAGCATTTACTAGACAAGCAAAAGTTTTTGTCTTATTTTGTGGGAAAATAACTCAAAATGAAGGGAGTTTTTGCTTAAAATAAGCAAAGTAATCTGCCAATGGGGTAAGCTAAATAATCTTAATTCAAACAGAAAACAATATTATTTTGCTTACCCCATTGGCAGATTACTTTGCTTATTTTAAGCAAAAACTCCCTTAATTTTTTGTTATTTTCCCCCAAAACAAGACAAAAACTTTTGTTTGTCTAGTAAATGCTTCTTAAAGCTACACTGTGTAACTTTTTTAGTTTATTCTTCGCTAAAAACACTTAGTTCTTTCAAAAATATATGTGCTCATTAATGTATATTTACTTCTTTCAAGTAATAAAGTATTCTCGTAAGTTTATAATATGCCATTGTAAACACATACGGGTGAGGGTTTGAATGCCGGTCGCCATGTTGCCCCTCCATCTTGAAAGTACATTAGCCAAAGAGGGACATACCCGTAAATTCAAGCTTCGCCTTTGCCGTTTTAACACTCGATGGCACCGTGTCGAATGTGGACGAGGTCGAACTGGAAACCATGTTAATCTTGGACTAAATCGGCCACCGTAGGAGTTAAAACGAAATCGGAATTGAGAGGAAGAGAAACTAATATTCACTGGATGGTCATATACCTTTTCACCGCTAGATGGGGGAAAATATCACACAGTGTAGCTTTAATGTAAGATTTTTTAGATATTTGGACTGAAAACAAGACAAAAATACTAAGTAAGAAAAGTATTTTTTTGCAGTGTAGCTATTTATTTGCACCTCAGTGTTGTTTTACGTCAAACGGCATGCAATGATAACACAGTGCAAATGATTATATGTATTAATGGCCTGTTTTGAGTTGAGTACAGTTATTAGAATGAGCCATTGAAAAGCTCAGATCAGTTAAAGGGTTAGTTCACCCAAAAATGAAAATTCTGCCATTAATTACTCACCCTCATGTCGTTGGACACCCGTCAGACCTCCGTTCATCTTCAGAACAGAAATTAAGATATTTTAGTGTAAATTTGATGGCTCTGAAAGGCCTCCATTGGCTCAATGCACGGTTCACTCTCAAGACCCTTAAAAGGTACTAAAGACGTCGTTACAAAGTCCATCTCACTACAGTGGTTCTACAATAACTTTATGAAGCGACGAGAATAGTTTTTGTGCGCAAAAAAACCCTAAATAACGACTTATATAGTGATGACGATTTCAAAACACGGCATCATGAAGCTTCGAAGCGTTATGAATCAGTGAGTCGATTCATGATTCGGATCGTGTGTCAAACCGCCAAACTGCTGAAATTTGGCGATTCAAACTGCTGAATCGACTCACTGATTCATAACGCTTCGAAGCTTCATGAGGCCGTGTTTTGAAATCGTCATCACTATAGAAGTCGTTATTTAGGGTTTTTTTGCGCACAAAAACTTTTCTCATCGCTTCATAAAGTTATTGTAGAACCACTGTAGTGAGATGGACTTTTTTAACGACGTCTTTAGTGTCTTTTAAGGGTCTTGAGAGTGAACCGTGTCATTGTGCCAATGGAGGCCTTTCAGAGCATCAGATTAACACTAAAATATCTTAATTTCTGTTCTGAAGATGAACGGAGGTCTGACGGGTGTCCAACGACATGAGGGTAAGTAATTAATGACAGAGTTTTCATTTTTGGGTGAACTAACCCTTTAACCACTAGTAGGCGGTCTGGACTGAACAACCCCGAACCAGGTTACGCCGTAAACCCTGCAGTGCATTAGGAAACGTCCACCGTCTGAACTCTGAGTCTGAGTGCAGGAGCTCACGACAAAATGCTTTTATCATCTCTCCACATGGGTCTGTTCTGGATGCCAGCTGCACTTTCATCATCATAAAGTTCTTTCTCTGCATCACTTAAGGTCATCGCCACCTGCAGAGCCTTTCAGAACCGCCTCTCCTGGAACAGAGCGGCTGATCACACATTAAGGTATATTACTATACTACTCTCACTGTTTTTGCAATACGCAATATGTTTTTCTGTATGCATAGAATACCCACATAGCCCAAATGCATGTTTGAGCCGTTTCAACCCAAAGCAACTTGCACTGAGATATCTTAAAATATTGTTTTGTGCTCTTTTCTAAGGCACGTTTATAAAAGCTACTTTGAACTGTAATCCTGGTTTAACCTAAGCTCTGTCTGTGAAACCAGGCCTTATTTGACTAAACTGTAAGTATATGCACATCGTTTGACCTTCCATTTCCATAAATGTTTATCATTGCAGACTGATCAATATGCAAAACACTTTATTAGAAGGTTTTGGCTGTGCAAAACTGTGCTAAATGATGCTAGATTAAGCTTTTAGGTGTTTTTGTTATCATATTGGTATGTGGTTTTCTTACTGTCAGGTTTGCTGTCTATAGATGTGGCTTGGGTTCCTCCTTAATCTCCCAGTTTTTTTGTTCCAGCAGGTGAAAATAGTGCATCTGATCACTTAGAAAAATAACAGCACACTCTCCTCAACAACACACATGAATTAAGGAATCATTCATGTCCATTATCACCCACACTCTAAAAAATGCTGAGTTAAAATTAACCCAAGTTGGGTGGAAAATGGACTAACCCAGCAATTGGGTTGTTTTAAGCAAACATTTAACACAACCGCTGGATTAAAACAACCCAATTGCTGGATTAGTCCATTTTCAACCCAACTTGGGTTATTTTTAACCCGGCATTTTTTAGAGTGCACTAATAACATCACCCGTCTTGCATTTGTCAGCTGACTAATATTCACATTTTCTGTTTGATTATTGGTGTTCATCTAGAACAACTTAATCTGTCTACACTCTAAAAAATGCTGGGTTACAAACAACCCAAATTGGGTTGAAAATGGACTAACCCAGCAATTGGGTTGTTTTAACCCAGTGAATGGGTTATTTTTAACCCAGCAATTGAGTTGTTTTAACCCAGGGAATGGGTTGTTTTAACCCAGCAATTGAGTTGTTTTAACCCTGTGAATGGGTTGTTTTAACCCGGCAATTGAGTTGTTTTAACCCAGCAATTGAGTTGTTTTAACCCAGGGAATGGGTTGTTTTAACCCAGCAATTGGGTTGTTTTAACCCAGCAATTGGGTTGTTTTAACCCAGTGAATGGGTTTTTTTTAACCCAGCAATTGAGTTGTTTTAACCCAGGGAATGGGTTGTTTTAACCCAGCAATTGAGTTGTTTTAACCCAGTGAATGGGTTTTTTTTAACCCAGCAATTGAGTTGTTTCAACCCAGGGAATGGGTTGTTTTAACCCAGTGAATGGGTTGTTTTAACCCAGCAATTGGGTTGTTTTAACCCAGCAATTGAGTTGTTTTAACCCAGGGAATGGGTTGTTTTAACCCAGCAATTGAGTTGTTTTAACCCAGGGAATGGGTTGTTTTAACCCTGCAATTGGGTTGTTTTAACCCAGTGAATGGGTTATTTTAACCCAGCAATTGAGTTGTTTTAACCCAGCAATTGAGTTGTTTTAACCCAGGGAATGGGTTGTTTTAACCCAGCAATTGGGTTGTTTTAACCCAGCAATTGGGTTGTTTTAACCCAGTGAATGGGTTTTTTTTAACCCAGCAATTGAGTTGTTTCAACCCAGGGAATGGGTTGTTTTAACCCAGTGAATGGGTTGTTTTAACCCAGCAATTGAGTTGTTTTAACCCATGGAATGAGTTGTTTTAACCCAGGGAATGGGTTGTTTTAACCCAGGGAATGGGTTGTTTTAACCCAGTGAATGGGTTGTTTTAACCCAGCAATTGAGTTGTTTTAACCCAGCAATTGAGTTGTTTTAACCCAGGGAATGGGTTGTTTTAACCCAGGGAATGGGTTGTTTTAACCCAGTGAATGGGTTTTTTTAACCAAGCAAGAGTTGTTTTAACCCAGCAATTGAGTTGTTTTAACCCAGCAATTGAGTTGTTTTAACCCAGGGAATGGGTTGTTTTAACCCAGTAATTGGGTTGTTTTAACCCAATGAATGGGTTTTTTTTAACCAAGCAATTGAGTTGTTTCAACCCAGGGAATGGGTTGTTTTAACCCAGCAATTGAGTTGTTTTAACCCATGGAATGAGTTGTTTTAACCCAGGGAATGGGTTGTTTTAACCCAGGGAATGGGTTGTTTTAACCCAGTGAATGGGTTGTTTTAACCCAGCAATTGAGTTGTTTTAACCCAGCAATTGAGTTGTTTTAACCCAGGGAATGGGTTGTTTTAACCCAGCAATTGGGTTGTTTTAACCCAGTGAATGGGTTTTTTTTAACCCAGCAATTGAGTTGTTTCAACCCAGGGAATGGGTTGTTTTAACCCAGTGAATGGGTTGTTTTAACCCTGCAATTGGGTTGTTTTAACCCAGCAATTGAGTTGTTTTAACCCAGGGAATGGGTTGTTTTAACCAGGCAATTGAGTTGTTTTAACCCAGGGAATGAGTTGTTTTAACCCAGCAATTGAGTTGTTTTAACCCAGGGAATGGGTTATTTTAACCCAGCAATTGAGTTGTTTTAACCCAGCAATTGAGTTGTTTTAACCCAGGGAATGGGTTGTTTTAACCCAGCAATTGGGTTGTTTTAACCCAGTGAATGGGTTTTTTTTTAACCCAGCAATTGAGTTGTTTCAACCCAGGGAATGAGTTGTTTTAACCCAGCAATTGAGTTGTTTTAACCCATGGAATGAGTTGTTTTAACCCAGGGAATGGGTTGTTTTAACCCAGGGAATGGGTTGTTTTAACCCAGTGAATGGGTTGTTTTAACCCAGCAATTGAGTTGTTTTAACCCACCAATTGAGTTGTTTTAACCCAGGGAATGGGTTGTTTTAACCCAGGGAATGGGTTGTTTTAACCCAGTGAATGGGTTTTTTTAACCAAGCAAGAGTTGTTTTAACCCAGCAATTGAGTTGTTTTAACCCAGCAATTGAGTTGTTTTAACCCAGGGAATGGGTTGTTTTAACCCAGCAATTGGGTTGTTTTAACCCAGTGAATGGGTTTTTTTAACCAAGCAATTGAGTTGTTTCAACCCAGGGAATGGGTTGTTTTAACCCAGTGAATGGGTTGTTTTAACCCAGCAATTGAGTTGTTTTAACCCATGGAATGAGTTGTTTTAACCCAGGGAATGGGTTGTTTTAACCCAGGGAATGGGTTGTTTTAACCCAGTGAATGGGTTGTTTTAACCCAGCAATTGAGTTGTTTTAACCCAGTGAATGGGTTGTTTTAATCCAGTAATTGAGTTTTTTTAACCCAGTGAATGGGTTGTTTTAACCCAGCAATTGGGTTGTTTTAACCCAGCGAATGGGTTGTTTTAACCCAGCAATTGGGTTGTTTTAACCCAGTGAATGGGTTGTTTTTAACCCAGCAATTGAGTTGTTTTAACCCAGGGAATGGGTTGTTTTTAACCCAGCAATTGGGTTGTTTTAACACAGTGAATAGGTTGTTTTAATCCAGCAATTGGGTTGTTTTAAAGCGCCTGATGGAACCCTTTAAGGTTCTTCTTGTGTCCGTGTGAACATGCTGTTTGACAGATGTCTTCACACTGGAAACAACTGGAGAAAACTAGAACAACCTTGACTGTGTTTCTTCTCTCGACACACACGCTCATGCAGGAGAGAAGACTGTCTGGTTCCGTTGGGCTCACAGGGGGCCTTTGAACTGGAGTCTCAAGGACTCCTTTGATATTAAAGCATCTCCAGCAGCATAAGAGTCCCCGTCTCCTCCGGACGCTCAGAGAAGAGACACATGCAGCATGTAGAAACTTCTGATTCTGCAGTGGGAAAAGCATAAGCCTGGTGTTTGAGAACATTTGGATCACAGCACACAGCTGTGTTTCTGGCGTGACGTCGGTCTGATCAGGAACAACAGCTGTAGTTTTGTCTGCTAAAGCTTGATGTCTCAAGCATCTGTGTGAGATACAGAAGTTTCTTTCCAGTTTCTCAAAATCACGAAACGGCATTTATCTGTTTTACGTCTGTAATGTGATGAATATTCAAGTGTTAAAAAAAGGATATTCAACGAAAAGAAACATTCTTGATTCTATTCACAAAGAATTGATTTAATGGTGCAAAGTGTCTCTGTGTGTCTCTATTATTCACAAGAAGACCAGGAACAAATCAATTGTGAATTCATGTTGACTTTAACATCTTGAAAGCAGAAAGAGATTGAATAAAAGAGGGTTTTGTCTCGGTTAAGCATTTACTTTAAAAAGCTGTGTAACAGTCAGGGATTCATTCAATAAACCATTGTGAACAATTTAATTTAATTTTAAAGCTGAAAGGTATTTTATCTTTCAGGACACACTACCAACTAATTCCTACATGTCTGCTCTTCGGATCGCACTGGATGGAAAATCCTGCTATCCCAGGCTTTATACGGAGGTGAGAACCAAGTCATGGATGAATGCAATTTATGCATTACTTCTGTCTTGTCTTTTAACGGCAGCATAGATCTGTGAAGAAATAACCATTAGAATATTTAATGACAACAATGCTTATCTCCTAAAGCTTATTTCAATTTGTTGCGTGTGACATTACGGTGCTTTGGGCCTTGTTCAACGAGGCATTAAATTATTTTAATTCTCTTGCCAGTCTGTTTAGTTGGTAAAACTTGATTTAAATCCCCTTCAAAAGTGATTTGTAGTCTGATTTAATGTGTTTTTTCCATAGACTGTAAAAAAATATGGACGTAGTGTCCGTGACGTCACCCATAGGATTCTGAAGAGCAGAACCCTTTAAGGTTCTACATATGAATCGTCTGACGGAACCCTTTAAGGTTCTACATATGAATCGTCTGACGGAACCCTTTAAGGTTCTACATATGAAGCGTCTGACGGAACCCTTTAAGGTTCTACATATGAATCGTCTGACGGAACCCTTTAAGGTTCTACATATGAATCGTCTGACGGAACCCTTTAAGGTTCTACATATGAATCGTCTGACGGAACCCTTTAAGGTTCTACATATGAAGCGTCTGACGGAACCCTTTAAGGTTCTACATATGAAGCGTCTGACGGAACCCTTTAAGGTTCTACATATGAAGCGTCTGACGGAACCCTTTAAGGTTCTACATATGAAGCGTCTGACGGAACCCTTTAAGGTTCTACATATGAATCGTCTGACGGAACCCTTTAAGGTTCTACATATGAATCGTCTGACGGAACCCTTTAAGGTTCTACATATGAAGCGTCTGATGGAGCCCTTTAAGGTTCTACATATGAAGTGTCTGACGGAACCCTTTAAGGTTCTACATATGAATCGTCTGACGGAACCCTTTAAGGTTCTACATATGAAGCGTCTGATGGAGCCCTTTAAGGTTCTACATATGAAGTGTCTGACGGAACCCTTTAAGGTTCTACATATGAAGCATCTGACGGAACCCTTTAAGGTTCTACATATGAATCGTCTGACGGAACCCTTTAAGGTTCTACATATGAAGCGTCTGATGGAGCCCTTTAAGGTTCTACATATGAAGTGTCTGACGGAACCCTTTAAGGTTCTACATATGAATCGTCTGACGGAACCCTTTAAGGTTCTACATATGAAGTGTCTGACGGAACCCTTTAAGGTTCTACATATAAAGCATCTGACGGAACCCTTTAAGGTTCTACATATGAATCGTCTGACGGAACCCTTTAAGGTTCTACATATGAAGCGTCTGATGGAGCCCTTTAAGGTTCTACATATGAAGTGTAATGTTCTACATATGAAGCGTCTGACGGAACAATGCTTATCTCCTAAAGCTTATTTCAATTTGTTGCGTGTGACATTACGGTGCTTTGGGCCTTGTTCAACGAGGCATTAAATTATTTTAATTCTCTTGCCAGTCTGTTTAGTTGGTAAAACTTGATTTAAATCCTCTTCAAAAGTGATTTGTAGTCTGATTTAATGTGTTTTTTCCATAGACTGTAAAAAAATATGGACGTAGTGTCCGTGACGTCACCCATAGGATTCTGAAGAGCAGAACCCTTTAAGGTTCTACATATGAATCGTCTGACGGAACCCTTTAAGGTTCTACATATGAAGTGTCTGACGGAGCCCTTTAAGGTTCTACATATGAAGTGTCTGATGGAACCCTTTAAGGTTCTACATATGAATCGTCTGACGGAACCCTTTAAGGTTCTACATATGAAGTGTCTGATGGAACCCTTTAAGGTTCTACATATGAATCGTCTGACGGAACCCTTTAAGGTTCTACATATGAAGTGTCTGACGGAATCCTTTAAGGTTCTACATATGAAGTGTCTGATGGAACCCTTTAAGGTTCTACATATGAAGTGTCTGACGGAATCCTTTAAGGTTCTACATATGAATCGTCTGACGGAACCCTTTAAGGTTCTACATATGAAATGTCTGATGGAACCCTTTAAGGTTCTACATATGAATCGTCTGACGGAACCCTTTAAGGTTCTACATATGAAGTGTCTGATGGAGCCCTTTAAGGTTCTACATATGAAGTGTCTGATGGAACCCTTTAATGTTCTACATATGAAGCGTCTGACGGAACAATGCTTATCTCCTAAAGCTTATTTCAATTTGTTGCATGTGACATTATGGTGCTTTGGGCCTTGTTCAACGAGGCATTAAATTATTTTAATTCTCTTGCCAGTCTGTTTAGTTGGTAAAACTTGATTCAAATCCCCTTCAAAAGTGATTTGTAGTCTGATTTCATGTGTTTTTTCCATAGACTGTAAAAAAATATGGACGTAGTGTCCGTGACGTCACCCATAGGATTCTGAAGAGCAGTTTTGAAGCGTTAAGTCGGGTCGAGCTGGCCGTCGCCATCTTGGCAGCGCATCATTGCGCGTCACTCCCGGATAACAGAAAATGGGCAAAGAGGCGGGACGTGGGCGGAGCTGAGGTGACGCGATGACTAACAGACAGCAGACAAACGACAATCCACCTGTAACTCAAAGTGGCCACGCCCTTAATTATGCAGAACTTTAATATAGCGTTCACACCGGACACGAATAATTCGCACTAATCGCGAGAAGTTGGACACTTGAACATTTTGAGTTTATTTCCTTCATTCGCGCATGACATTCACTTCACAACAGACGAGAATTTGCGTCATGGGAGGGGCTTCTGCCAGCGGCTTGTCTCGTTACAAAATGGCTGACATGGGCTGTGTTTACATTTCTTTTTTGTTAAAATCTACTGTTATTGTGTGACAAAACGTAGTTTTAAGACTTTTTCAGATAATGTAGTGGTTTAAAGCCCAAATCTGTGGTTTATTTATAAAAAGAGTGTCTATTTGAACATTTTATCTTGTGTTTGTGGAGTTGTGAGCTCCAGTGGATCAGCGGCGCTCAGCGCTCATTAACCCCGGCGAGAGCAGCCTTTCCTCGGCCAGTCCTTCTGCCGTCTGCCGCTGGCTCTGATGTCTCTCTCTGGTGTCTCCAGCTATAATTCGTCTTGTGTAGATGTAACGGCCGATCTTTTGGTCTCATGGATCTATAATTTGTTCCCTGGCAAATCATTTAGACTGAGGGCAATGTGAAGTTTGGTTACTTTTTTATCTTTAGGCTATTTAACTTTACGTTACAGTTGTAGCCGACTAGCACTGACTTTGAATGTTCGACTGAATTGTTTGCTTTATTTCATGTGTAGCTTATTATACCTTTTACTTATACTTTTGTATTATTGATCATACATAAACTTGCATTTAACAAAAAGAGACTGGGTTGTGTTTCATGTCATTTAATTTTATTATAGTGATAATCATATGCACACTTGTCTGAACCAGATATTAATATACAGATTTTCTCCTCATTGTTGTCACTACTAGAGCAAGCTCCTGATTGGTTAACGTGGTGCGAATATCTGCCAAAGTTCGGATTTTTCAACTCTGGCAATTTGCGCCTTTCGCGTGAATCATGCGTCAAACGCTCAATTCGCGCCGCCTCATTCGCGCAAATTGCACCGCAGGAATGTCTATTCGCGTCTTTGCATTGACTTAACATGTAAATCACTCGCGCGAATCGCGTCATTCGCGTCCGGTGTGAAGGCACCATAAGGCTTTATATAATGTAAACGAATGAGTTATAAAAAAATTCACCCCCCTCACAGTCGTCATGAAGGGCAAAATTAGCCGTATAGACCAAAAGCACAATTTGTCCCAGACTGTAAACATGTGTTCTTCTGCTGAAAGTTGTGCATTTTAACATGATATTCTCTAGTCTCTAGTGGCCAGTCCATGAATTACAGTTTAAGTCACTTCTGTATTGTCTCCAAGAGAAACTGCGGGAGGTTGCCGCTTGTTTTTTTCCTCCTCATTTGTTGTCTTGTGACAAACAACAAACCCACAGAAGCAACACATTTCACAGTTTTTAAAGCTGTTGTCACAAATGTGGATTTGGAAACTGCCATCATGAAAATAAATCAATGGGAATATCCATTCCATTCAAACTTTCAAATCCTTTGTTTCCAATCAGTGATTCAGAGCTTGTATCAAACTTACCAAGCATGTGATTTGGCTCCGAATGTTTGTCTAATAGTTTTAACCAATCACTGTCTGTTTTATAATGTAGGTTCTCTTTAATAATGTATTGAATTGTAATACTTAAGCATGTATAATAAAGAAAAGGAGGATGACACTGGCCTCGATATTGGATGATATATTCATTTATTCATTTGTAGAGTATGTTTAATAGATTACCCTTTCATGAATACATTTGCAGATGCTTTTAAAAGGTGTTTTGGGCTGAGTTTTTGTTGCAGTTACAGCATTTTTACCAGCAGGTCCCATCAGGCTGTGATGTTTTAAGTGCTGCGAAACAGTGAATCATTTTGCAAAGCAATTGTGTTAATTGATTCAGAGTTTCTGGAAGCTTTGTTTCTCTCATCACTGATTACAAACAGTGCAGACATTAAAGCAAGTGCAACTGCAGTTTAAACAGCCAGTTTAAAAAAACACCAGAACCCTTTAAGGTTCTACATATGAAGTGCCTGATGGAACCCTTTAAGGTTCTACAAATGAAGCGTCTGACGGAACCCTTTAAGGTTCTACATATGAAGTACCTGACGGAACCCTTTAAGTTTCTACATATGAAGCATCTGACAGAACCGTTTAAGGTTCTACATAAGAAGCGTCTGATGGAACCCTTTAAGGTTCTAAATTTGAAGCGCCTGATGGAACCCTTTAAGGTTCTACATATGAAGCGTCTGATGAAACCTTTAAGGTTCTACATAAGAAGCGTCTGATGAACCCTTTAAGGTTCTAAATTTGAAGCGCCTGACGGAACCCTTTAAGGTTCTACATATGAAGCGTTTGACGGAACCCTTTAAGGTTCTACATATGAAGCGTCTTATGAACCCTTTAAGGTTCTTTATATGAAGCGCCTGACAGAACCCTTTAAGTTTCTACATATGAAGCGTCTGATGAACCCTTTAAGGTTCTACATATGAAGCGTCTGACGGAACCCTTTAAGGTTCTACATATGAAGTGTCTGACGGAACCCTTTAAGGTTCTACATATGAGGCGTCTGATGGAACCCTTTAAGGTTCTACATATGAAGCGTCTGACGGAACCCTTTAAGGTTCTACATATGAAGTGCCTGATGGAACCCTTTAAGGTTCTACATATGAAGCGTCTGATGGAACCCTTTAAGGTTCTACATATGAAGCGTCTGACGGAATCCTTTAAGGTTCTACATATGAGGCGTCTGATGGAACCCTTTAAGGTTCTACATATGAGGCGTCTGATGGAACCCTTTAAGGTTCTACATATGAAGCGTCTGATGGAATCCTTTAAGGTTCTACATATGAAGCGTCTGATGGAACCCTTTAAGGTTCTACATATGAAGTGCCTGATGGAACCCTTTAAGGTTCTACATATGAAGCGTCAGATGGAACCATTAAAGGTTCTACATATGAAGTGCCTGATGGAACCCTTTAAGGTTCTACATATGAAGTGCCTGACGGAACCCTTTAAGTTTCTACATATGAAGCATCTGACAGAACCGTTTAAGGTTCTACATAAGAAGCGTCTGATGGAACCCTTTAAGGTTCTAAATTTGAAGCGCCTGATGGAACCCTTTAAGGTTCTACATATGAAGCGTCTGATGAAACCTTTAAGGTTCTACATAAGAAGCGTCTGATGAACCCTTTAAGGTTCTAAATTTGAAGCGCCTGACGGAACCCTTTAAGGTTCTACATATGAAGCGTTTGACAGAACCCTTTAAGGTTCTACATATGAAGCGTCTGATGAACCCTTTAAGGTTCTTTATATGAAGCGCCTGACAGAACCCTTTAAGTTTCTACATATGAAGCGTCTGATGAACCCTTTAAGGTTCTACATATGAAGCGTCTGACGGAACCCTTTAAGGTTCTACATATGAAGTGTCTGACAGAACCCTTTAAGGTTCTATATATGAAGCATCTGACGGAACCCTTTAAGGTTCTACATATGAAGCGTCTGACGGAACCCTTTAAGGTTCTACATATGAAGCGTCTGATGAACCCTTTAAGGTTCTACATATGAAGAGTCTGACGGAACCCTTTAAGGTTCTACATATGAAGCATCTGACGGAACCCTTTAAGGTTCTACATATGAAGCGTCTGACGGAACCCTTTAAGGTTCTACATATGAAGCGTCTGATGAACCCTTTAAGGTTCTACATATGAAGCATCTGACGGAACCCTTTAAGGTTCTACATATGAAGCGTCTGATGAACCCTTTAAGGTTCTACATATGAAGCGTCTGACGGAACCCTTTAAGGTTCTACATATGAAGTGTCTGACGGAACCCTTTAAGGTTCTACATATGAAGCGTCTGACGGAACCCTTTAAGGTTCTACATATGAAGCGTCTGACGGAACCCTTTAAGGTTCTACATATGAAGCGTCTGATGAACCCTTTAAGGTTCTACATATGAAGCGTCTGACGGAACCCTTTAAGGTTCTACATATGAAGTGTCTGACGGAACCCTTTAAGGTTCTACATATGAAGCGTCTGACGGAACCCTTTAAGGTTCTACATATGAAGTGTCTGACGGAACCCTTTAAGGTTCTACATATGAAGCGTCTGACGGAACCCTTTAAGGTTCTACATATGAAGTGTCTGACGGAACCCTTTAAGGTTCTACATATGAAGTGTCTGACGGAACCCTTTAAGGTTCTACATATGAAGCGTCTCACGGAACCCTTTAAGGTTCTACATATGAAGCGTCTGACGGAACCCTTTAAGGTTCTACATATGAAGCATCTGACGGAACCCTTTAAGGATCTACATATGAAGCATCTGACGGAACCCTTTAAGGTTCTACATATGAAGCTTATTTGTTATAGATTTATTTTAATTAATTAATTGAGTGGCAGTATTTGACAAGTAATGGAATAAATTGAAATATTACACATAAAACCTGATCTTGAATATATTTCTGTTAGAAGATTACCAAATTTCCATCAGCCCTTTGTTTTACTACTTGTTTTAGTGATTTTAGTGAATCATTATTTTAAGCCAATAACCATTCGAGTTTGATTCACAGAATTGAACTGAATCAAACTTTAGTTCCAGGTTTATTATGTAACAATGAGCCAATGAGCGTGTCCAGATGGCTTATTGAACCAAAGAACCGGTTCGGAATGAACATTAAAAAGAACCAAATGAGCCGATTCTAACTGTTGACCGAAACTCTGACAGGTTTGATTCGTTCATTGCTGGACCTGCTCATTGGCTCATTAGGGTTTGAATCGTGAACCCATTTGATTCTGTGAACCGACTCGGAATGATTCGTTCAAGAATCAAACCTCACTAGTCCAGATGTGGACTGTCATGTTCTTGTCATAGTTCTTGAATTTGTGCAGTTTGAGTCGATGGACATGGGGATGAATATCAAATTAGTTTGATTTTAAAGTATTATTTTTATGATATAGATGATGCTGATGCAGGATTTTATGACCAGCCTGATCATGGATGAGGGGTCGGCATTCTCTGCAGGCTCACCATGATAATGCCAGTTGATTAAAGCATAATCTTTTGATGAAAGAACCTTGCAGCTGCTTGAGACATTCCAGTAAATCTTCATATTTATGACTCTGGATCAGAGCTTCACTGTCACGCGGCCTGCACATGAAATAAGAGACGTTACAGTAAATGTATTGGCGTAATCAGGGCCGGTTGTTCAAACAAGTGAACTAAGTGGGCGCTCCGAGGCCTCTGGCAGATCAACACAAATCACCTTCTGTTTTTAAATGAGATGCAAAGATATAAAGCATCTGTGAACAGGCATCATTTATGCAGCGGAGCGGAGCGGGATCTAGTTATTGCTCTGCTGGAGTCAGAGGTCTGCGTTTTACCGCATTTGATGATCGCTCAAGAAACGATATGAACTGGCTTTTGGAAATGCAATATTGTTTTAGCGAAGTAGTTTATAATTGATTTGCATATATTTAGACATGTCAACATGACACAATCCATTTTACTTCTGCATTTGATTTCAGGGTGAAATCTGATATTCGGAAAGAGAGACTGGGTTATCCATCAGGATGGTGAAACGCTTGGATGGAGGGAATTGCCGGAGAACGTCTAGGGATTTGTGAGATCAGACGAAAAGGAAAGTTGTTACTGAGGCAGAGCAAGTTATTATATTTTGTAAAAGCAGGAATACGCTTTAAGAAAGTAAATAGTCAATATAGATATTGACTTTATCGAGACTCAAACCAGTGTTATTTCAGTATTTTATATATATATATGTGTGTATGTACACCGATCAAGCATAACATTATGACCTAATATCGTATTGGTCCCCCTTTTGCTGACCCATCGAGGCATGGACTCCGCTAGACCCCTGACGGTGTGCTGTGGTATCTGGCACCAAGATGTTAGCAGCAGATCCTTTAAGTCCTGTAAGTTACGAGGCGGAGCCTCCACGGATCGGATTTGTTTGTTTGGCACATCCCACAGATGCTCGATTGGATTGAGATCTGGGGAATTTGGAGGCCGAGTCAACGCCTCAAACTCGTTGTTGTGCTCCTCAAACCATTCCTGAAGCATTTGTGCTTTGTGGCGGCGCATTATCTGCTGAAAGAGCCACAGTCGACCCAGTCTCTGACCCAGTCGTCTAGTCATCACAATCTGGCCCTTGTCAAACTCGCTCAAATCCTTACGCTTGCCCATTTTTCCTGCTTCTAACACATCAACTCTGAGGACAAAATGTTCATTTGCTGCCTAATATATCCCACCCACTAACAGGAGATATCATAATGTTATGCCTGATCGGTGTTTATAAACACACACTTTTATGTTAGATGTGATTATTTTATTTCACTTAGTCGCCCTAGGCAACATTTCTGAAGTTTTTTTACTAATATATTTTCATCTAATATATTTTAATTTGTTTCAGCTTTGTTTCAATTACAATATTAGTTTTAGTACTCATAAGTTTTCATTCATTATTAAAGGGATAGTTCACCCAAAAATGAAAATTAGCTCATGATTTACTCACCCTCAAGTCATCCGAGGTGTGTATGACATTCTTCTTTCAGACGAATAAAATCGGAATTATATTACAAAAGCCCAGGCTAATCCAAGCATTAGAATTGGATTCATAGTTGCTCTGTTTTTGAAGTCATAAAAAGTGCATCTGTCCGTCATATAACTGCTCCACACGGCTCTGAGGTGTTAATAAAGGCCTTCTGAAGCGAATCGATGCATTTGTGTAAGAAAAATGTCCATATTTAAAACTTTATAAAGTAAACTCTCGGCCGACCGCCTTCCCTGTTCAATTTATGGAAAAATTGTTGAAAGTTCCCCTGCCGATTGAAAGACTAACACGACCAGGTCCGCTCGTCATGACGTCACAAACACATCTTGAGTTTCACTTTCAACATTCAACACTTTCCCACAGAAGGCGGTCGGCCGAAAGTTTACTTGAAAACGTTTTAAATATGAATTTTTTTCTTACACAAACGCATCGATTCGCTTCAGAAGGCCTTTATTAACACCCCAGAGCCGTGTGGAGCAGTTATATGACGGACAGATGCACTTTTTATGGACTTCAAAAACAGAGCAGCTATTATAATGCTTGGATTAGCCTGGACTTTTGTAACATAACTCAGATTTTATTAATCTGAAAGAAGAATGTCATACACACCTCGGATGACTTGAGGGTGAGTAAATTATGGGCTAATTTTCATTTTTGGGTGAACTATTCTCTGTTCTCAAACGCCACTCATCACCGAGTTCTCGACTGTCTTGCCTTCTTGGTTTTGAAATGTTTACCCGATAAACATTTAAAGGCTGAATTACTCTGAGGAAAAGCTCTCGACTCATAATGCCACAAACCGCTGGAAGACACGGCCTAAAATAGCCCCGGCCAAAATAAATCCGGCTGACCGGAGGGTTCACAGCATCCCAGCGCTTGTCACGTAACCCTGCGATCAATATTTAATGTTCATTTTCAAGCTGTCTGCTGAAATATAGAAAATTGGTCTCCTCCAAGCTCACGGGCGGTGACAGAGATTGGAGTTAAATATATGGCCGCGGGATTGGTGAAGACACAACTCATCTCTGCACTCCTCTCCAGACAGACGGATGGCTCAGTGGCCCTGACACCAACATGAATCCTCCCGCAGCAAATAAAGTCATCCACGCTCCGCAGAAAGACAACAAGAGCAGCTCACACTGACGCTCCATTACAAATAGACTGGAACGCTGGCTGGGCAGGCGACATATAATGACATTTTATGATGAAAAGCGAATATACATCAAGCTTGGCTTTTTTTGCAGCCTGCAATCAGATATTTTTGTCTTGTTTTGTTTGAGTCTCTATTGGTCTTGCTGGGCATAGAAATCTCTGCCCACACGGTTATTGATCGGGCACTTAGGGGAAATGGTTCGAAGGGAATACTAGTAGAGCTGCTCCATTCTGGATAAAATGAGAATCACCTCATCCCTCCCTCGCACTTTGTAACAAATCCGTCCCTCGCGGGTCAAAATGACCCGAAGCCCTAAAATTATCCTTTTTTTGTCCAGAAGCTTATTCCATTTCATTTTGATTTAAACCTAAAGCTGCAATATGTAACATTTGTGCAGTAAAATATCCATAAACCACGAGGCCAGTGTTATATATTTTGTTCAGTTGAGAACTATTTGTAAATCGTGAGAAAATTGCTATTATAACAAGCGTGAAAACCTCCAATACGGAAGTGACTTAAACTGCAGTTCATGGACTGGCCACTAGAGACAGACTCCAGAAGGAGCAGAATCTCATTGAGCTCATGTTAAAATGCCCAACTTTACAACAGAAGAACACGTGTTTACAGTCTGGGACAAAATGTAGTTTTGGTCTATACGGCTAATTTTGCCCTTAGTGACGACTGTGAGGGGGGTGAATTTATGTATAACTCATTCGTTTACATTATATAAAGCCTTAAAGTTCTGCATAATTAAGGGCGTGGCCACTTTGAGTGACAGGTGGATTGCCGTTTGTCCACCTCGAATCCAGTCAATTTGTGTGTGTGTGTGTGTGTGTGTGTGTGTATTCATGGTTCAAGTGCGACAAAAGTCCTAGGGTCTTGGACCACTCCGATGAACACAACATTTTTTAAATAAATGTTTTGGGTCAAAATGACCCGAGGGTAGGATGAGGGTTAAAATCGAGATTGTAATTCTCCCACGATTCTGAATAGACAACTAAACAAAATAACATACACTGTAAAAATGCAACAGGAATAAGTTGTTTAACTGTAAGTTTCCTTACTATATACAGTGAATAACTGTAATAAATCTAACCTTACATTTAAAGTAATTTTATTGTAAAATGCTGTTAAATTTACAGTTCTTGGAAGTGAACAAGTCATTGCGTAAATTGACATTCCCAGAATTCCCTGCGTGACACTTCACATTTGATGAATTTTCATTGAAATAACTATGTTTCTTAGTTTTATTTTAATCGGTTATGTACGTTAGGGTTTTATGTTTAATCTAATGTTGTTAAATTAATGTTTATTGCATTACTTTAGTGTCATGTTTAGTATTTGTATGAATGACACTGTGCATCTTTTATATATTAGTATATTAATCTTCTCAGCTTATGGATGCAACATACAGTCAACTTGGATGTAACTTAAATGACATTAAACTGACTTAAAAAAATAGTTGAATCTTGTATAACTTATAAACATATGTTGTCATAACCTATCGATCATAATTTTTTACAATGCACCTGTTTTTGGTGGTTGAGTATTACAAAAGTACAAAAGAGATATTAGTAGGTTGTTATATTAACATTAGATCAGTTCTTGAAATACAGCTTTTTACTGTAAATTTAGGTTAACGCTGTAAAACGTAAGATGCTACTGTATTTTTTACTGTACATGTCTGGCAACCACAGCTGCCAGTTTTTTACTGTAAATTTCATAGATTTTATTTACAGTTTACACACATATTCTGACAAAATATGAATTGCTGCGGTCTATTTTTTAAAAAGAATAATTTGAATTTTTTTTTTTAGAAACGGTTGAGTGAATAATTCAATGACTCCATAATAATCACTCCATAATACTGTCAGAAAAAGGATTTTAGGAAAGAAATGTAATATAAATCAGGCTAATTATATATGAACAATCCCTTGTGAACATAGATATGAATAAATCTGTAAAGTTTAAAGCAGGTGGAGATTTCTGACTGATATGTATCGTAATTGAAATCTACAGACCCAAATAGATAATGTGTAATAAAACACTTGGATATTTTGGAAGTTTTCTTTCCACTAGCCTGAAAGAAAATATGGAAGCGAAACTGACTAATGTTTTTACCTGTAGTGCTAATTTACTCTCCTGTGGTTACATTTGACCATCTTTGTGTCCATCCTGTACAATTCCACAGATTTTCCCACAAAAAAGCGCAGAAATGTCTAAAAGTTTGAAAATGAATAAATCTCAAAGCCCTCTGAGCAGTTATGAATAATGGACATCTAATATGGATCCCTGTGACCCGCTCCAGAGTAGCTACAGGGCAGTCTGAGCGCTCCTGACATGAAGATGAGCACCGGCTCTCTCTATAGACGGCTGTACTCG
>JARQWZ010002134.1:147500-177500 GCA_033150135.1 Gobio occitaniae | reverse complement strand
AAAAGAGTGAGAAAGACGCCTCGCCTTCAGAGCTGGAATAAGCATATTCATTAAAAAGCGTCTTTTGGCTGCGTTATCTGTGTGCGCGTTCACATTCGAGCCAGCGACCTGTGTGGAGGAGAAAATGAGAGCCTTAGGGTTTTTGCTTTTAACTCTACATATGTTGGTAAATTCAAAACCTGCACGCATTTGCATATCTAATTTCTCTCTCCATTGAATTATTTTGATCTTTTGCTCCAATAAAACCATTTGTTTTCCCTGTTGGTGAAGCGTTCTCATTTATACCGCAGCATCACCGCAGGCCTGTTTTCTTTTGTGGCTGTGTTGGATGGAGTTTCTTCACTTCATTTAAACGGCTGTGGATATTTCCCAGCTGGCTGGATTGTTGCAGGTTTTCTTTTCTTTTAGTTGTGTTTTTTTTTGGCTCCTCCGCCGCTGTCTCGACGGACTGAGAATGACAGGGTCATGGATGAGGAATATTAGCCATCAGCATTAGCAGATTTGCTGGAGCCAGTGTTGCCAGATTGGGTTGACGATTTCCAGCCCGAAAGATCACTAAAACCCGCCCAATCTAAGAAAAAAACGCCCCCAAAAAATTTGATATAATTGTATTGCCATGCCAATCAAGGCTGATTAGCACCATTTTATCTCCTTAAAGGGTTTGTTCACCCAAAAATGAAAATTCTGTCATTAATTACTCACCCTCATGTCGTTCGACACCCGTCAGACCTCCGTTCATCTTCAGACACAAATGAAGATATTTTAGTGTAAAGCTGATGCTGAGAAAGGCTTCAGATAGGCCTCCATTGGCATTCAGTACATTTACACTCACAAGACCCATAAAAGGCTCTTAAAACGTCGTTACAAAGTCCATCTCACCACAGTGACTCTACAATAATCTTACGATGCGACGACAATAGTTTTTGTGCACAAAAAAAAATCTAAATAACACCTTTATCCAACTTGTTCTTGTCTTCCGTGTGTGTCTCCACGACGCATGCGCGAGAATATGAGCAGATCCGGCGTTCGGAATCCATGAAATGCACACTTTAGCCCGATTTTGAGAACTACGCTGAGACCTAAAGCACGATCAATGTAGAATTCAACAGCTGAGACACGCGCGTCTTCCTCTGCTTGTAAACAAATCTCTTCTGGGTCATGTGTCCGAACGCCGGATCTGCGTCATATTCTCGCGCATGCGTCGTGGAGACACACACCGAAGACAAGAACAAGTTGGATAAAGGTGTTATTTAGATTTTTTTTTGTGCACAAAAACTATTGTCGTCGCATCGTAAGATTATTGTAGAGTCACTGTGGTGAGATGGACTTTGTAACGACGTTTTAAGTGCCTTTTATGGGTCTTGTGAGTGTAAATGTACTGAATGCCAATGGAGGCCTATCTGAAGCCTTTCTCAGCATCAGCTTTACACTAAAATATCTTCATTTGTGTCTGAAGATGAACGGAGGTCTGACGGGTGTCCAACGACATGAGGGTGAGGAATTAATGACAGAATTTTCATTTTTGGGTGAACTAACCCTTTAAAGGTGCCCTAGAATGATTTGAAACAATATTTTAAATTGTTCTCTGATATCTATGAGGGTATAAGGCGCAACCTAACGCTTTTTGACTTTCTCAGTTTGTGTAAATCCACTTGGGGTTCAGAGTATTATTTGTTTCCCACATGAATTGCACACACGTCTAGTGCAATTATGTGGTTTTGTTTCATTAATACAGTGTATACTTTTTTCTTGATTTACCCTGAAAGAATGGAAGTGAAATGTGACAACATGCCCCATAGGTGAGGTACATTATAACATGACCAAATAACAGCTTAAAATGTCATCTGATATAATCAAAAAAATATACAAGACAAACTAAAATATTTTGTCAACAAAATACAATTATTAACTTTTTAAAATAAAATAATGGCATTTTTTAATCATTAAAAATATAAGCATTTTTAAGTTTGACTACAAACAGATCACTAAATATAGCATTGTTCCAAACTAGGGCTGTCAAAAGATTAATCGCGATTAATCGCATCCAAAATAAAAGTTTGTGTTTACATAATATATGTGTGTGTACTCTGTTAATTATTATTTATATATAAATACACACACAAGCATGTATATATTTAAGAAAAAAATATTATTTTTATATATAAAACATTTATATTTATATATATTATAGATTATATAAATGTATATACAGTATATACATGCAAATATTTCTTAAATTAAACCACCCTCCGCCCATCTACCAATCACGAAGTCAGTAGTGTTTCTGCATTCGGGTTGCCAGCTCTGCTCTAGTTACTACAGCTGCAGCTACAAACTTTTTGGATAAACAACCTCGTTATGAATCAGAAAAACGTTGTGACAGTGTCCGAAATAAAACAAGGATTTGTATAAGAGACGCCTTTGAAAGATGGAGACGGCTGAAAACGGAGAATAATTTGAAGACTGATGCCAACGTTGCTAATTTTCTCCTGGACAGGTTAGGTTCATCTATTTTTGGCTAACTTGTACTTAATGTAAATGGACATTTTCAAATATTCATGACAGTCGAACAAAGTTATGCATGTTCGTGCAAAGTAACGTTAGGTTAGCGCAGATGGAGGAGGTGGATCATTGAATTGAAAAGGTAACGTTAAGGAATTGTTTGGTAAATAAAAACGGCGAGTCGTCATTGCTAACATTAGTAATGCATTATCAGAGCCCGTTTCTCTGTCATTATGCTGGGACGCTGAGGAAAACAACATTAGCACGCTTATTATTGCAATGTGAAAACGTATTTGAGACAGTAGCCTAACGTTACCTCTGTAAAAATTATTCCTCATTCGTTCTTCGCATATATAGTGGACAAAACATGCTGCAAGTGGACCTGTATGACCATTGCTAATGTTATTTAGCTTTGCTGTAATTTTACTATAGTGTTTTTTCATGTGGGATTGTACTGTCACATACGAGCGTTCATATTTCAGTCATTTGAAAGTGATTGCAGTACCAGTTTTGGCCACAGTCCTACATACAGCTCCATTAAGTCTTTATTTTCATTAAGAACCTTCAAAATTGTTACGTCCATACTAGAACTTCAGCCTAAACGATAACTAGCATATAGCATTAACTTTACACGTCAGAAGTCACAACTTTGTTTCTGTTTTCAAATGACTATCGTTTCAACTTAAGTGGTGGAGATGGTGACGCTAGCTAGAAGGATCGAGTGAGCAACTAAACTAACTCCTGAGTTTTGTGTTGTTGATGAAATATAGGCTAAATTAGATTTCTATCCGACAAAAGGCATCGACATACATATCTACGGTTGTATTTTGTAATTTATGACAACACTGGCAGGAAATAATATTAACCTTTGTCATTAGACATACTATTTAGTTATGCTACTTTGAGTTTCCTATTGTTACTGTACTAGCATGGATCTAGACAACACGGGATATTATCCTTAAAATTGTCTCTCTAAGAAACTTTCAGTTAAAAAAATAAATAAAAATTGAAATAGTTTAGACAGTCAAGAAGTGGATAAAATCACTACTTACTGCTTGCAGGAATATGGTTGGAACCTACCCCTCACACACACACACACACACACACACACACACACACACACACACACACACACACACACACACACACACACACACACACACACACACACACACACACACACACACACACACACACACACTGCCCCTGCCCCTAAACCTATCCATCACAGGAGACATTCTGCATTTTTACATTTTCAAAAAACATCACTTAGTCTGATTTATAAGATATTTTCCTCATGGGGACCAAAAAATGTCCCCACAAGGATGAGGATTTTGGATATTGCCATCTTTGGGGACATTTTGTCCCCATAACGTAGGGATTACCAGTCCACACACACACACACACACACACACACACAAACAAACACACACACACACACACACACACACACACACACACACACACACACACACACACACACACACACACACACACACACACACACACACACACACACACACACACACACACACACACACACACACACACACACACACACACAGGAATACATTTGTTATATTTACATTTACATATTTACATTATATATACATTTGTTATATTTATTCTGACATTGAACATGTGTGCTGGGATATGCAAATGTTGGGGGGCGTACATATTAATGATCCCGACGATTGCATCACACTCTGTGTTATGTTGAGATTCGCCTATTTTTCCGTGGTGTTTTTCACAAACGAGATTTACATATGAAGGAGGAGGCAGTGGTGTTTGAGACTCACTGTATGTGATGTCCATATACTGAACTCCTGGTTAATTCAATTGTTCATTCTAACAAAATAATGGTAAAATAAAATAAAAATAAATGGAAAACGGATCAAAACAGGGCAAATACATTCAAATCAGTCATGCATGACTAAAATATCCAAGTGGAATTAACCGAAGACTTTAACCCACGGAAAAAACACATGCATCATTTTCATATGTCAAAAAGTGCCCAATATAAGTGATCGCAATAAACAACGTAATTAGCAGGCATTACACACACACACATACACACACACACACACACACACACACACACACACACACACACACACACACACACACACACACACACCACAGCCAAAATGTGTCATTCACTGATACTGTACGATAATCCTACAACAAAAAATGTACAAGAATGTGTTTGTCTTTGTGTTGTGCTTTAACTTCAGACAGAACCACAGGAACGTTGTGTCTTTGGTGAAGTACATTTGTAGAACATAACGCAGAACTTAACCCTTTTTGGAAATATGTAATTTTACTCTGTTTATTAATGTTTTTACTCAACATCTGTGCTGTTTTTGGAGTATTTATAATAATTTTTTCATTTAAATAAATAAATTTAAAATATTTATTTTAATGGATTTTCACACAAAATAATTTTTTATGTAAAGTTCACTTTATAAAAGACCCACATTTCTAACTTTCATTCGTGGGGATATCATGGATAATTTGACATGGTTTAGTGTAAGATTTTTGCTCATCTTTTGGAAAATACAGTTAAAAAAAAAAAAAAAAAGACTTTTACCAGTAAATGGCTGCAGAGCTCCACTATTTGACTGACTGGAAGACATCTTTTCACAAGTATTCATATCTAAATGTTATGAAATCACAATTATAACAATTAAAATTAATTTATTTTGTCAAAGTTTAGCATTTTTTTGTACTGAAAAATTTTTTTTTTCAATGATGTTACATTATGATTACAATCGAACCTGAACAAGAGAAAAGTTGGAGTCTTTAGAGTTTATCATTTATTTCAAACATCTGATTTTCTTATGATTCTACACATATTTAATCTACACTTCAGTTACTCACCCATCCTCCCATCCGCCCACCCATCCATCCATCCATCCATCCATCATCCATCCATCCATCCTCCCGTCCATCCACCCCCCCATCCACCCGTTCATCCATCCATCATCCATCCATCCATCCTCCCGTCCATCCACCCCCCCATCCATCCATCCATCCATCCTCCCATCCATCCACCCCCTACCCATCCATCCATCTGCCCACCCTTCCACCTTTCCATCCATCCATCCATCATCCTCCCAATTTATTTATTTATGCCAAAATTACCCATTATATAATTTACTCAGACTGTGATTTAAGATTTTATTTATACTCCCCAGCCCTAACATTTTTAATATTTATTTATTTAATAATATGAATTATTTAATTTATTAATTTAATAATATAAAAAATATAATTTAACAAATTACTGAAATTATGAAAATTATATTTTAATTTGAATAGTTTGTGACAATAACTGTCCGCCCATCCATCCATCTGCCCACCAACCCGTCCGACCATCCACCCATGCGCCCACCCAACCGTTCAAACGTCCATCCATCCATACCGTCCTCCCTCCCATCCATCCATCCACCTCTCCATCCGTCCATCCGCCCACCCACCCAACCATCCTCCCTCCCATCCATCCATCCACCTCTCCATCTGTCCATCCGCCCACCCACCCAACCATCCTCCCTCCCATCCATCCATCCACCCTCCCATCCGTCCATCCGCCTCTCCATCCATCCATCCGCCTCTCCATCCATCCATCCACCCATGCGCCCACTCACCCATCCGTTCAAACGTCCATCCATCCGCCCATCTACCCACCCTCCCATCCATCCATCCGTCTCTCCATCCATCCATCCGCCCACCGTTCCACCCATGCGCCCACCCACCCATCCGTTCAAACGTACATCCATCAATCCGCCCACCCACCCACCCAACCATCCACCCTCCCATCCATCCATCCGCCTCTCCATCCATCCATCCGCCCACCCACCCAACCATCCACCCTCCCATCCATCCATCCGCCTCTCCATCCATCCAAAAGCCCACCCACCCAACCATCTGCCCTCCCATCCATCCATCCATCCACCTCTCCATCCATCCATTCGCCCATCCATGCGCCCACTCACCCATCCATCCACCCTCCCATCCATCCATCCGCCTCTCAATCCATCCATCCGCCCACCCACCCAACCATCCACCCTCCCATCCATCCATCCGCCTCTCCATCCATCCATCCGCCCACCCACCCAACCATCCACCCTCCCATCCATCCATCCGCCTCTCCATCCATCCAAAAGCCCACCCACCCAACCATCTGCCCTCCCATCCATCCATCCACCTCTCCATCCATCCATTCGCCCATCCATGCGCCCACTCACCCATCCATCCACCCTCCCATCCATCCATCCACCTCTCCATCCATCCATTCGCCCATCCATGCGCCCACTCACCCATCCGTTCAAACGTCCATCCATCCATCCATCCGCCCATCTACACACCCTCCCACCCATCCATCCGCCTCTCCATCCCTACATCTGCCCACCCATCCACCCATGCGCCCACCCACCCATCCGTTCAAACGTCGATCCATCCGCCCAACCATCCACCCTCCCATTCATCCATCCGCCTCTCCATCCATCCATCCGCCCACCGTTCCACCCATGCGCCCACCCACCCATCCGTTCAAACGTACATCCATCCATCCGCCCACCCACCCAACCATCCACCCTCCCATCCATCCATCCGCCCACCCACCCAACCATCCACCCTCCCATCCATCCATCCGCCTCTCCATCCATCCATCCACCCACCCATCCGTTCAAACGTACATCCATCCATCGGCCCACCCACCCAACTGTCCACCCTCCCATCCATCCATCCGCCTCTCCATCCATCCATCCGCCCACCGTTCCACCCATGCACCCACCCATCCGTTCAAACGTACATCCATCCATCCGCCCACCCACCCAACCATCCACCCTCCCATCCATCCATCCGCCTCTCCATCCATCCATCCAACCACCCACCCATGCGCCCACCCACCCATCCGTTCAAACGTACATCCATCCAAAACCGTCCACCCTCCCATCCATCCATCCGCCCCTCCATCCATCCATCCGCCCACCGTTCCACCCATCTGCCCACCCACCCAACCGTCCACCCTCCCATCCATCCATCCGCCTCTCCATCCATCCATCCGCCTCTCCATCCATCCATCCGCCTCTCCATCCATCCATCCGCCCACCCATACGCCCACTCACCCATCCGTTCAAACGTCCATCCACCCATCCATCCATCCGCCTCTCCATCCATCCATCTGCCCACCCGTCCACCCAAGCACCCACCCATCTTCTCATCCATCCATCCATCTGCCCATCCATCCTCCCAATTTATTTATTTATGCCAAAATTACCCATTATATAATTTACTCAGACTGTGATTTAAGATGTTGTTTATACTCCCCAGCCCTACCATTTTTTATTTTAATTTATTTAATAATATGAATTATTTAATGTATTAATTTAATAATATAAAAAATATAATTTAACAAATTACTGAAATTACAATTATTATTATTTTAATTCTAAAATGTGTCAGTTAAATCTGACAAAGCCTTTATTTGTAAGCATTATGGTACACCACCATGAAGGACGAACCACATCCAGCAGGAGAAACTGTCGACGCAAGAGGAACTAAAAAAACATAAAACCACATCTGCTCAGATCACAGAGCACCTCCACTCTGTTTTTCAGGAGTCAATATTCACGGCAGGGTTCCTACACAATTTTCATTTCAAAATTCCATACTTTTCCAGACTCGAATTTCCAGACTTCCTACAGATGTTTCCGATCATATTTAACTTGTTCTGATAAAATGTTTTCAAATTCAACTGCTAACAAGTGTTACATTCTAAAGATTTAGTATTGGCGTTTTTGCCTTTGATTAGGATAGGAATGTAGCTAGACAGGATGTAAGGAGGGAGAGAGAGGGGTAGGGATGCACCGGTTGACCGGCCAAAAACCGGAACCGGCCGGTTTTCTTTGTATTTTTCTGCCGATTTATCCGGAAGTGCGCCCGCGTGCACATACGCCTATATTGCAATCATTCACGAACTAACATGAACAAACCATGAACAGCTGTATTTATATTAACTAACGTTAACAAAGATGAACAAATACAGTAACAAATGTACTGCTCATGGTTAGTTCATGTTAGTTAATACATTAACTAATGTTAATTAATGACCATTATTCTAAAGTGTACCTTTTATTTTACCTTAATTACATTGACTTAATTTGATTTAAAAAGCACCTGCTGTAGCATCTTAGTTTTTTTTCGTTGCACTAAACATTATTTGATTTAACATTTTGGAACAATTATATACTTTGGTTTTATTTAATTTCACTGGTAAAGACTTTTTTTCTTTACACTGAATTTAAAAACCAATGCTGATTTAAGTAACATCTTTGTTTGGATTGCAGAATATGCAGTTGTTGCCTTTAATTTCACCTTTCAGCCTTTTAATTTCCAATTAAATTTCTTGTTAATTTCAGATTGCGGACTTGTTTTCATTAGCCAAAAGCCAATTTAGCCTGTTAAATACCAAATAAACATCTTGTTCATGTATACTTTCATTCTTTTATTGTGTAAAAAAAAAAAAAAAAAAAAACGGAAATCGGTATCGGAATCGGCCAGTTTTCTTGAAAAAAAAACGGTATCGGAATCGGCCATGTAAAATCATGATCGGTGCATCACTAGAGAGGGGGGCGGGATTGGGAAAAGTCCATGAGGCAGGACTCGAACTCGGGTCTCCAGAAGCTCAACAGCACTACATGGCGATGCACTTACCCACAATGCTATCGGCACCGACAAGTATGTTACACTCTGAGTCAAAACCTCTATGTAGGCTATCTAATATTTAGAAATCCTATATTAAAATTGTGCCTTTTGTGACCTTAATGATCAAAATGCTATTTTCAATTTTTTTTTAAAGGGTTTTATTTCTATCATAATTTACTTACCCTCATGTCATTCTAAACTAATAAGACTTTTGTTAATCTTGGAAATCTTGGACACATGAAGATATTTAAAGGATTGGTTCACCTCAAAATGAAAATGTCCTAATCATTTACTCACCCAAATGCCATCCAAAATGGCAACCAACTCAGTTGGTTGCTCAAAAACTTAATTTCTCTTTCACTGAAGAAAGTAATTCATGGATATCTTGGATGGCATTGAGGTGAGTAAATGATTAGGACATTTTCATTTTGGGGTAAATAAAGGGACTGAAATCTCTCAGATTTAAAATATTAAAAATGTTAATATAATAAAGTGTTATGGTTTTGAAAGACATGGGGGTAAATAAATGACACATTTTCATTTTGGGTGTACTATTCCTTTAAGGACTCCACTATCGACTCTGTTTTATCCTCAAACCCAACTTGCTTTCTCAAACTACAAAGTGCTGTGTTAACCACTGTTGAACTGTGGAAAGGAAGGAACACACAGGTCTGACCTTTACTGCTAGGCTACAAGTTTTTCATTCATTGAAAAAAAAAAAAGAGATTGTGTATATATTTATTATATACATTTAGAAATTCTTAATTTTATATTTAGAAAATGAAATAGGGACAATAGTCTGGAAACATAAATATTTTTCCATACTCTGATTTATTTTTTCCATACTTTTCCAGACCTGGAAATTACTCAAATCAAATTCCATACTTTTCCAAACCCCGTAGGAACCCTGTCACGGTCAGGCTGCTATAGCCAAACCTTTGGTCACTCATGCCAATGCCAAATGTTGGTTTCAATGGAGCTAACAGAGGAAATCTTAGGCTGTGGATACTGTCAAACATGTATTGTTCTCATCTCTCTCTCTAGATCTCTGACTGACACGTGACAAACTGAACAAACAAACCCATCCACATGCTAGATTCACTCTGGCAGCTTCTCTCTCCAGGCCCTGAGACGGTTCGTCTGAGTTTCAGTGCTAAACTCTTGACATAAGCTGCATAAATGCTCGTGCAATCAGCGACGGAGAGCCGGTTCAAGCATCTGAAACTTAAGCATCAATTTGCTGATCTCCAACTCCACTTCAGAGCTGCATGTGAATGAGTCGGTGAGCGAGTGTTTGCTGCTTGTGTGCCGCTTGGAAAACAGACTGTAAAAGTGCTTTTAATACACCGGGACATGCGTTGAGATTTTTTAATAACACGCTGAAGCGGTTCATGAATGAAATGGTGATTGTGTTTGTGAAGTGCAGTTCAGTCCCTGTGCAGCAGAGGGCGACATGACAGAAGCAGGACATCCCAAAAAACATCCAATCATCCAAAAATCTGCATCTGATAATGAAGGTTTCCTTCTAGTCTGTCATAAAAGCAGATCAACACACTGAGATTTGAGTTCTCTGAAGTCTGTGAAGCGGTTCTGCCTTTGTGAACTTGAAAGGTGTAGAAAATGCTCTTCTGAATGATCCATGTTATGAATATTCACTGGCATCACGTTAGTAACATATCTGATTATATAATACATCTGCTGCAGTTTGATTGGATGATAATTGTAATGTTATGATAGTGAGCTGAGTTGTTATTGATCTTTAGCCGTCACTCCACTTTTTTTTGAAAATAGGCTCATTTTCCGACTCCCCTAGAGTTAAACATTTTCGAATCCATTCTGCTGATCTTCGGGTCTGGAGGTAGCACTAGCATAGATAATTGAATCTGATTAGACCGTTAGCATGGGTACCATGAGAGCAGCGGCGCAATGATATTACGCAGCGCCTGAAAATATTCCCCAGTGCTCTCTGTGTAAGCAGGTTGTCACGTTGGTTATGTTGACAGAAGTTAGCTTATTTTCAGGTGCTGTGTAATATCATTGCGCCGCTGCACTCGGACGGCTCAAAGCTCTTGATTATTACGCAGAAATTATTTGAAATGACTCGTTT
Source organism: Gobio occitaniae (assembly GCA_033150135.1). Classification (NCBI taxonomy): domain Eukaryota; kingdom Metazoa; phylum Chordata; class Actinopteri; order Cypriniformes; family Gobionidae; genus Gobio; species Gobio occitaniae. Next base: position 166,183 of record JARQWZ010002134.1, on the reverse strand, counting down.
CAGTCTTTTTGAATGGAAGATCCCCAAACTGGAAGTGCCACCTGTAATTCAAAATGCAGTCGGGTTCGTCAGGAATAAGGTAAATATGTTTTATTAAATTCATGTGTTTTGTAATCTTGTATCAGAATAATTTCATCTCTTCTCTGGTAATGAGGGCGAGGCCACCTGTCACTCACATGAGATCCACCAATAGCAAACCACAGCCATCCAATCAATTCCCCACAGACAAAATCAAGCCCCGCCCTACATTTGTTCTTGTTTGAGAAGCGCTTCACTCGATATACGGCACAATAGAGAAGAAAAGACAAGCGACTTTTATATTCAAAGAAATATATGCACCTTTTTGTGTAATATTTACATCTTTTACACACAATTATGATGTTTAATTGCGTTTTCATATTCAAATTTCATTGTCAAAATCTGATTCAATGTGATCCAAAAAGCAAATCAGATTCGTGAACGCATCCAAAGAAAATCAGACGAGTTAAATAAAATTCTTATATCTTATGTTCAAAATTCAGATTTAGAAATCTGTCTGTCAGCCAATCAGCTGCGAGCAGCATCCACCTGTCACTCACATGAGATCCACCAATAGCAAACCACAACCATCCAATCAATTCCCCACAGACAAAATCAAGCCCCGCCCTACATTTGTTCTTGTTTGAGAAGCGTTTCACTCGCATGTACGGCACAATAGAGAAGAAAAGACAAGCGACTTTTATATTTAAAGAAATATATGCACCTTTTTGTGTAATATTTACATCTTTTACACACAATTATGATGTTTAATTGCGTTTTCATATTCAAATTTCATTGTCAAAATCTGATTCAATGTGATCCAAAAAGCAAATCAGATTCGTGAACGCATCCAAAGAAAATCAGACGAGTTAAATAAAATTCTTATATCTTATGTTCAAAATTCAGATTTAGAAATCTGTCTGTCAGCCAATCAGCTGCGAGCAGCATCCACCTGTCACTCACATGAGATCCACCAATAGCAAACCACAACCATCCAATCAATTCCCCACAGCCAAATTTAAGCCCTGCCCTACATTTGTTCTTGTTTGTGAAGCGTTTCATTCAGATATACGGCACAATAGAGAAGAAAAGACTGTAACTTTAACAGAGGAAGGTTTATCATTCTTGGAGTTCTCTATGTTAGCATTCCCATTCATCTCAATTACCATTTCTTGGTTGGCGTAGGACACTTGGAAGTACACAAACCGCATGCTGTCATCTTTGCTCTTGTGCACTCGGTTTCACAAAGCCTATTTCATGCAAGCACTGGTAAATTAATATTTCTTGCATTGTTTTTGACAGAATACACCACTATTTTTATATGAATAAATATGCCGTTTGCGTTCAGATAGTGGCATCTAGCAGTGTGTCACGTTACGGGGGTTGCAAATGACTTTAAGCGTACAGATGTCATTTTAATGGCTGACCACTGCAGTAAACGTCCGTTCTGATGATTGTGACGTCTCAGACTAGTTCCTGAGCATCTGAAGTCATATGAAAACACAGGTGGAGATGACATTCACAGGGAAAGTCACATGTCAGATGAGATGTATGTGGTGTCTTCGGTCTCTTCACCAGAACTGGAGCAGGATGTTTCCGACTGGCTCGTGCCCTCAGAGAGAGAGAGACAGGTAGAGACGGGCAGACGGACTGAGCGTCTGAACCCGAGGAGACGGATAAGCAGGTTATTGAGGATGGATGCTCCGAATCACATATAACCTCCACCATCTCCAGAAACTGAATCTGATCCCCTGACACACACACACACACACAAACACACGAGCAAACTGGCACAATGCAAAAGCTATACACAAGATAAACATCAAAACATGAGTTATCCATCTGTATCGGTTTCAAAACTTTTAGCTTATACTTATACCAAGTATACATTCATAAATGCACATAAGATAAGAAAAAAGACAAATAAGATTTCAATTGTTTATACCATAAAGTTTAAAGTAGGGATGCACCAATATGAACATTTCGGCCAATACCGAAAACTGATAATTCTTTATATCTGCAAGCCGATAACCAGTCGATAAATCTAAATCCAAATTTTTATATAATTTTTGAGAGCCTGATTACAAAAACAAAAGCCTGGCCATTAAAATCCATGTCCCAAACACATAATTATGATGTTCTCATCATGATTTTATGTAGCCGATATGACAGACTGAACTGTATTTTCCTTTTTTTTTTTCAATCATATTTCAAGCAATTCATAACGATCATAGCGAACAGTGCGCATCTGAAGTGTCTCAGCTGGGGGAAATAATACGTTATTGATTACAAATTAACATATATCTGCCGACACGATAACATTACAAATGAACATATCTGCCGATAGCGATAACATTACAAATGAACATATATCAGGCCGATAACGATAACATTACAAATGAACATATATCAGGCCGATACAGATAACATTACAAATGAACATATATCTGCCGACACGATAACATTAAAAATTAACATATATCTGCCGATAGCGATAACATTACAAATGTATATCTGCCGATACCGATAACATTACAAATGAACATTTATCTGCTGATACTGATAACATTACAAATGAACATATATCAGGCCGATACTGATAACATTACAAATGAACATATATCAGGCCGATACCGATAACATTACAAATGAACATATATCAGGCCGATACTGATAACATTACAAATGAACATATATCAGGCCGATACCGATAACATTACAAATGAACATATATCAGGCCGATACCGATAACATTACAAATGAACATATATCTGCCGATACTGATAACATTACAAATGAACATATATCTGCCGATACAGATAACATTACAAATGAACATATATCAGGCAGATACCGATAACATTACAAGTGAACATATATCTGCCGATACAGATAACATTACAAATGAACATTTATCTGCTGATACTGATAACATTACAAATGAACATATATCAGGCCGATACTGATAACATTACAAATGAACATATATCAGGCCGATACCGATAACATTACAAATGAACATATATCAGGCCGATACTGATAACATTACAAATGAACATATATCAGGCCGATACCGATAACATTACAAATGAACATATATCAGGCCGATACCGATAACATTACAAATGAACATATATCTGCCGATACTGATAACATTACAAATGAACATATATCTGCCGATACAGATAACATTACAAATGAACATATATCAGGCAGATACCGATAACATTACAAGTGAACATATATCTGCCGATACAGATAACATTACAAATGAACATATATCAGGCCGATACCGATAACATTACAAATGAACATATATCTGCCGATACCGATAACATTACAAATGAACATATATCAGGCAGATACCGATAACATTACAAGTGAACATATATCTGCTGATACCGATAACATTACAAATGAACATATATCAGGCCGATACCGATAACATTACAAATGAACATATATCTGCCGATACCGATAACATTACAAATGAACATATATCTGCCGATACAGATAACATTACAAATGAACATATATCAGGCCGATACCGATAACATTACAAATGAACATATATCTGCCGATACCGATAACATTACAAATGAACATATATCTGCTGATACCGATAACATTACAAATGAACATATATCAGGCCGATACCGATAACATTACAAATGAACATATATCAGGCCGATACCGATAACATTACAAATGAACATATATCAGCCGATACCGATTACATTACAAATGAACATATATCAGGCCGATACCGATAACATTACAAATGAACATATATCTGCCGATACCGATAACATTACAAATTAACATATATCTGCCGATACCGATAACATTACAAATGAACATATATCAGGCCGATACCGATAACATTACAAATGAACATATATCAGGCCGATACCGATAACATTACAAATGAACATATATCAGGCCGATACAAATGAACATATATCAGGCCGATACTGATAACATTACAAAATAACATATATCAGGCCGATACCAATAACATTACAAATTAACATATATCAGGCCAATACCGATAAAATTACAAATGAACATATATCAGGTCGATACAGATAACATTAAAAATTAACATATAATCAGCCGATACCGATAACATTAAAAATGAACATATATCGGCTGATACCGATAACATTACAAATGAACATATATCGGGCCGATACCGATAACATTACAAATTAACATATATCAGGCCGATTCGATAACATTACAAATTAACATATATCAGGCCACCGATAACATTACAAATTAACATATATCAGGTCAATACCGATAACATTAAAAAATGAATATGGTGGCCGATATATCGTGCATCCCTAGTTTAAAGTACCACATACTGTAAAGTATATGCTCACAAAATGTCATCCTGTAAAGCTTTTACCTGTTTTAATATTTTTGGATTGACAGTAATAGACTGAGATAAACATATCAATTCGGGTGTACCTCAAGGTTCTGTAACCAATTCTTTTTATTAGTTACCACTTGGGCTAATAATCAGATGCTATAGGTTCAATTTATTTTAGCACTCCTCCCACCTCCGTGTCTCCTCCAGTGTTAACAACTGGCAAAGGAACTCAAGCTTTGACTATAGAGGCAAATCACCATAGTATTTTTTTTCCCATCTATGCAATATCTCTCCTATATTCGAACTTCTTTTATTTGTACAGTTTAGAGTTACAGGGACAGTGCACATTAATACACATTTATGTAAATTAGCCACTTTAGCCAACTTGGTTTATTTTCACCTGTAGTCCCTGGGCAGGTGTAATGTCACGACAATAGGGGTGTAACGGTACACGTATTCGTATTGAACCGTTTCGGTACAGGGCTCTCGGTTCAGTGTGCGCGTGTACCGAACGGTTATGAATGCAATCTAAATAACAGTTAACAGTCGGCTTAGTCCCTGGGCAGGTGTAATGTCACGACAATAGGGGTGTAACGGTACACGTATTCGTATTGAACCGTTTCGGTACAGGGCTCTCGGTTCAGTGTGCGCGTGTACCGAACGGTTATGAATGCAATCTAAATAACAGTTAACAGTCGGCTTGTTTAAAGCGCGGAACACACTTCAATCCTAGTTCCCACACGAACATATTGAGTATTCAGTCCATTTTATCACGAAATTCAAACGAAAAATGCAGTTTTAACGCTCTATAATATGACGTGACTCATAGACGCGTATCAGTTCAACTTCAAGCGGCGCGCGAGTGAACGCGATCAGGAACAGATGATTGCAATCACTGGCGCGCCGCCGCTTGAGAAAGAATAAATATAAATTAATATCTTAAGGTAGGTTGAGGATACATTAAAACTTGCTGAAACGTATCATATGTTTTGTAATCGCTCCATATGTGTTACAAACGCGGAAAGACAATAAAACAGCTGTAAACAATGTCGTGTAGAATCACGTTTACCTCAGAAGTCATTCAGTGTCCACAGCTGTGAGTTCACTAGACTAGAGAGATTAACTCTTTCACTGAATACATGCACTATATTAGCCTATATATTCATTATTTACTACTTAGCCTGTTAGTGATGTCTTGTTTATTTAATGTATGTTTAAATAAACCTGTCATGAAAATTACAGCCACTAAATGATTATATTTCAACAACAAATTGGAGAAAAAAATTATTATAATTAGATTTAGAAGTTAATGCAAAAACTGCCTAATGTGAAGCTTATGAGTGTTGTTGATTATTATATCTAAAAATAAATAGCAACTGAATTTAGGCTAATAGTTTGGGCTCTGTTGTTAATCTTTCATTGCAATATGTAAGTAAGGGCTCCCTATATAGTTTAAAGCATTATCTTTAAGAAACTTTTAGTTCTAACTGAATTAATTTAAGGACAGACACATTTTTTTCTCATTTAACCACTGTTGAATAAAAATTAATAAAAAGCAATTTTGTAAAACTGCTGTACCGAATCCGTACCGAACCGTGACTTCAAAACCGAGGTACGTACCGAACCGTCCCGTTACACCCCTACACGACAACGATGTACTAAAAAATGACGACAGCGATCAAAACGATCACCGTTCACATGAATCTGTGAAAATGACTAAAACGGCTGTATTATGCATGCCAGGTCAGTAGTTGGAGATGTAAAGAAAAAAACAGGGCACATTTACTGAACAGAGTACCATGTTTTACCGCCTGATATGATCTCGCTCACTGCAGTGTGAACAAGTGTCTCATAGCACCGAGTCAATGCAGAGTAACATTAGAACATCACTCTAACACACTCACATGTGTGTGTGATATGATAAAACAGCGCTACACACACACTAGGGATGCGCGGTATACCGGTACTGGGAAAATACCGGTATGTATTTTATTTCAAACGGTACGATATCAAGATTTTGCTCATTTCGGTATATGCTGCTGTTCTGAAGTTCACCGCTAGGTGGCAGTGCGCTAACCAAACTGACGCGAAACCGGCAAATGCGGCGCCATAGAGGAACAAAATGAATACAGCAGTTGAATCTCACTCAACACGCACAAAACTAATTAATAAATTGAGGATTAGACGTGAAATTTGGAATTGCTTTGCTTATAAAACTGCTGAAGAACCATCAAACCTTGCCAAACATCGGTCACTTGCCCATCCTGACTTGTACAAGACATTAAGAAATCGACAGGTGAGTGCATAAATCAAACGATCTAATTTAGACATTTATTTTCTTTTAACACTGATCAACGCACATACATAAGATTGTATCGTTTAAATATAATGACATCTCATTAATATAATGACATCGTGGGCAGTGATTTCCGTCAGCTGTCCCGAAACAAAAGCATAAGTTTTGAATCGGAGCACGCAGATGCTTGTATAGTGCATGTGCGATGTCTTTTGAAGCTAGAAGCAAATTGCTCATTTTGAGAGCTAGAGAAGGGTGTATTGTATTGCGAAAATTACTTTGCACAAGAAAGTTTCCAAATGACTGATTTGATAATCTTTGTTGATTCATTTAATAATAAACATTTGCGTTAATTTCCCGCTTTATAAACCTCAAACCTGCGAGAGTGAGTAAAATTATGCCCATTACCAAAATTACGCGCCAAAATTCAGACCCTGTATAGTATCGATTTAATATCGGTACTTCGGTATTAGATTGTGGTACCGTACCGAAGCCAAAATTGTGGTCATCCCTAACACACACACACAAGTGGAAGAAGCGGAAGCGCTCGCGGCAGAATAAAAGCGCCAAATCAAGTCATCAAGGCATGCCTTTGTTTTGAATTAGCGACCTCTTGCGCAAAAAATTACATATTTTGCCTAAGGTTACATAAGGTTGTCCCCATACCCTTATGCTGCGTTCACACCGAACGCGAATTTAGCGTCAAATATGCTTCTATCGCGTCTAGTTGGACGGTTGAACATTTTGAATCCACTGGCGAGTCTAAAGCGAATAAGACACGCGTATAAAGCAAGCGTTTGAAGTTAAATGGACGCACATTCGAGGCGAAATTGGCTTCTTGTGGGAGGGGCAAGTGCAAGGCGGTTGTCTGTTTGGAAGATGGCTGATGTTGAGCGAGCATTCAATAAGAGAGTCACCGCTCTGTATTTGCTCTGGAGAGCAGAACAGCGGCGTAGGGCTCAGCGTCGCCAGTTTGGCGAGTTCCACCACTTGCTCCAGGAGCTGCGTCAGGATGGTAGGCCTACTCACACGCCCAGTTTGAAGACCTGTTGTCACGCATCGGAGCGAGGATCACCCTCCAGGAACGAATGAGTGACATTTCACACGTCACTTCACGTGCCAGCAGCAAGCAGGCTCCTGATTGGTTAACGCGGCGCGAACAGATGCCAAAGTTCACATTTTTCACATTTTTCAAATTTGCTTCAAACACAAAAAGCACCAAATAAAATCACTCGTGCAAGACACAGTCGCGTCCACGCATATATTTAAAAATATTCTGGATAATTAAAAACATTATTAATATTATTATAATTTTTTTTTTTTAAAGATGTGCATAAAAAGATTATTGCAATGCTTTCTACTTCAAAATGTCGCTTTTACTTCAATGCAAGACTTGCTGTTAGTAATTAGCCTATTTGTAAAACAAAAACAAAAAAACAACAACCAAGCCATTTCTGCGTGAAAGTTGTTTTGAAGTAAATCCTACACGCCGAGAATTGTCATGAATGTCAAAATGCAAAAATCGTGATGGTCCTAAAGAGTATGCTACTTTATTTTCTTCAAGCAAAATAATGTTTGTGGGTGAATCTGCAAATGTTCCGTGAGATTCGCTCGTGCAGTGCAGTGTGATGATGAGTGAGAGCTCACTCTATTCACACTGAATCACAGCGCGCGGACACCCACACTGCGCTCTCTCTCTCTCTCTCTCTCTCTCTCTCTCTCTCTCTCTCTCTCTCTCTCTCTCTCTCTCTCTCTCTCTCTCTCTCTCTCTCTCTCTCTCTCGTGCTGTAAAAGGCGGCGCATCCTGCGCTCATTCGTCTGTACTGGGAGTTTGAGTTCCGATCCCCTTCATCACACGGAGCTGAACCCGCTGACAGTTTTCACGCGGATCGCGCGCGCGCGCACTGCAGATGCGTTAACAGTTTTGCGGCTTCCTTCCACAGAGACTCACAAAGGAAATATACACCAGACACGCGGAGACGCGCGCATCATTCCGGCGGATTCCTGCGCGTCTGGACCCGGGGACGGCAGGCAACAGGAGGATCTCAAACACAGTCCAAGTGGATGTTGAATCGCGCTTTCCATGGTGCTGATCTGATCTCAGCCCCTCATCATCATTATTATCACCATCGTCACATCATCTGCACAGGTCGGTTCCGATAGTTTCATTGTCCTCCTGCACACATGCATTTATTCCACAAACGCCAACTTGTATAAGAAGGTGTTTAAACAGCCCTTGCGCAAACTCACCGTGCTTATTTTTATGTGCACACTGCAAAACTGTGCTATCACACAAGAGACAATTTTGGAAGTCTGTCTGATTTATGACCGTGCAATAGTAACTAGCATGGGATGGTTACCATGGTAAACTTTCTGTAAGGGTGACATTATGCTCAGATTTGTGTGCAGAATAATTCATTTGTTGAGCTTTGATTGAGTCCAATGTGGGTAGTTTTACAACTCTAAATGTTTAAGTGCATGGACTATGGCATGAATCAGAACAGCAGGTGCGACTGTAACTGGATTCTGTTCATGCACAGATAATGTCACTTCTTCCATGATGAACACACACGGTTTTATTTTTGGACGATGCAACTGCTAAATAAGGGCTTACTGGTATAAGTTGCCAAACTTATTAATTTGAATTTTGGAGCAAATTTTGGTGGATTGTTTTAAGCAAACATTTAACCCAACCGCTGGGTTAAAACGACCCATTCACTGGGTTAAAACAACCAAATTGAGTTGTTTTTATCCCAGCGTTTTTTAGAGTGTATGCATCACAGATTAAACTTGCATTTGAAGCCCATTCATGCTTCAAAATTCACATCAATAACTTTGGCAACTTATACCAGTAAGCCCTTATTTAGCAGTTGCATCGATAAACAATAAAACCGTGTGTGTTCATCATGGAAGAAGTGACATTATCTGTGCATTTTTTAGAGTGTGAGACATGCGTGTTTGCTCTGTTGATGTCATGCAGTTCAGATTGAATTACTGGATTGCAGTGTTGCAATTGCACTGTATAAACAAAAAGCTGTTGTTTCAACCCAAATTTCGGTCAAATCTGAACAAACCCAACCGTTTTTAATTCATAAATGTAACCCAACAGTTGGGTTTGTCCATATAATTTGGGTTGAAACAACCCAGCATCTGAGGTCAGAGCTTGACAGCGCTTTGAAGTTTTTGATTTATAAAGCTCATCCCAGTTCCACCATAAGTGCTCCGTTTCTCCTTCGTTCTCTTTTCACCGCTTTGTCATTTTGGAACACGCCGCATTAATTCAAGGATCCTCTGATTTACATTGTAAAGCTGTATAAAAATGACAGTCAGTGTGAGAAACATGACGAATGAGGCTGTCAAGCTCCATCGGTGGTCAGTCGGGTCGCTCGCTATCTGTCCTTCCCTGACGAGGCTGCAATTTAGATTCAGACTTTGAGAATGCTCCTGTCAGGGCTATATATCATGTATCCCAGAATGAAGGGAAAATCAGCAAAACCAGCAGCGTCTGTCATTGAACTGGAAAGAGCGAGCGCGTGTGTGAAATTTATTGCTCTTTCAGGCCTCCAGAGACTTAATGAACTTCTCACTTTTGAGTCCGTTTCTCCTAAAAATGGTTACTAACGTTGCTCAAATGTAGAGCATATCAAGGGTTTGATTTCCCGGGAAAACGTGCTCATTTGAATGATGCAAAGCTGAGGATTAATACTTACCAAGAAATCAGAATTGACCATTTTTTATGGAATATTGCATTGTTTATTATAAATTATTTATCCAGACGTTTTAAATGCATGTGCTTCGGAATCTTTAATCGTTCTCTTCTCTGATGATGAGGGTGGTGCCACCTGTCACTCACACGAGATCCACCAATAGCAAACCACAGCCATCCAATCAATTCCCCACAGACAAAATCAAGCCCCGCCCTACATTTGTTCTTGTTTGAGAAGCGCTTCACTCGATATATGGCACAATAGAGAAGAAAAGACGAGTGACTTTTATATTTAAAGAAATATATGCACCTTTTTGTGTAATATTTACATCTTTTACACACAATTATGATGTTTAATTGTGTTTTCATATTCAAATTTCATTGTCAAAATCTGATTCAATGTGATCCAAAAAGCAAATCAGATTCGTGAACGCATCCAAAGAAAATCAGACGAGTTAAATTAAATTCTTAACGTATATCTTATTTTCAAAAGTCAGATTTAGAAATGGTCTTTCAGCCAATCAGCTGCGAGCAGCACCCACCTGTCACTCACATGAGATCCACCAATAGCAAACCACAGCCATCCAATCAATTCCCCACAGACACAATCAAGCCCCGCCCTACATTTGTTCTTGTTTGAGAAGCGCTTCACTCGCATCTACGGCACACTAGAGAAGAAAAGACGAGCGACTTTTATATTTAAAGAAATATATGCACCTTTCTATGTAATATTTACATATTTTACACACAATTATGATGTTTAATTGTGTCTATATATTCAAATGTTGTTGTTAAAATACATTTGTTCTTGTTTGAGAAGCATTTCACTCGATATACGGCACACTAGAGAAGAAAAGACGAGTGACTTTTATATTTAAAGAAATATATGCACCTTTCTGTGTAATATTTACATCTTTTACACACAATTATGTTTAATTGTGTCTATATATTCAAATGTGATTTCTGTCTGTCAGCCTGTCACTCACATGAGATCCACCAATAGCAAACCACAACCATCCAATCAATTCCCCACAGACAAAATCAAGCCCCGCCCTACATTTGCTCTTGTTTGTGAAGCGTTTCACTCGCATCTACGGCACAATAGAGAAGAAAAGACGAGCGCAACTTCTGTTTCATGTCGACTTTTATATTTAAAGAAATATATGCATCTTTCTGTGTAATATTTACATCTTTTACACACAATTATGATGTTTAATTGTGTCTATATATTCAAATGTTGTTGTTAAAATACATTTGTTCTTGTTTGAGAAGCGATTCACTCGATATACGGCACACTAGAGAAGAAAAGACGAGCGACTTTTATATTTAAAGAAATATATGCACCTTTCTATGTAATATTTACATATTTTACACACAATTATGATGTTTAATTGTGTCTATATATTCAAATGTTGTTGTTAAAATACATTTGTTCTTGTTTGAGAAGCGATTCACTCGATATACGGCACACTAGAGAAGAAAAGACGAGCGACTTTTATATTTAAAGAAATATATGCACTAATATTTACATATTTTACACACAATTATGATGTTTAATTCTGTCTATATTCAAATGTTGTTGTCAAAATGTGATTTCTGTCTGTCAGCCAATCACTGTCACTCACATGAGATCCACCAATAGCAAACCACAGCCATCCAATCAATTCCCCACAGACACAGTCAAGCCCCGCCCTACATTTGTTCTTGTTTGAGAAGCGTTTCACTCGATATACGGCACAATAGAGAAGAAAAGACCAGCGCAACTTCCGTTTCATGCCAGTTTTGGGATCATGGCAAATCTCCCAGTTTGAGGAAGATCTGATTGTCTCCTCCACCCCACTTCCTCTGGCCGTTGTGGTATTGCTGGCTGCAGTGGGAGCTCTGCTCGGGGAGCATGCGGTGAGCTGCTGGTGTACGGGGTCTGACGCACACAGGCTGCGCTGCTGTCAGGATGCGTGTGTGAGGACGGAGAGTCTCAGCTCTGGCGTGATCCCAGCAGGCAGGAACATACAGTCACACTCCAGATGGCTCCGCCGTCCGCCGCGTTCCCACAGACCTGAGGAAAGATCCGCTCCAGACTCTGCAGGGGAGCCGAGCTGAATGCAAAGCGCTTGTGCAGAACCATGTGACGGCATGCATGTGAATATCCACCAGTGTGTAATGTTGCAAAAGCTTCTTCTCTATATCAGTGTTTCTGAGCTCCTGAAACGCCTCCATTGTAGTCTTGAGTTTTCCTCCGGGAACAACACGTCATTATTCCTCATTATAATAATCCATACTTAGAATAAAGGGGCGTGGCCTGGTTGAGTTAGTTAGTGTGTTGAAACTGGAGGTTATGGTGAGGGGCGGGACATTTCCCAAACACACTTGACCACTCACAACACACTGCTCCAGCCGACCAATCAGAGCGCAGTGTGCTTTTCAGAAGGCGGGGCTTCATAGAGACGGAACTAAACGGACCGTTACTGACAGACTGGGAAGAGAGGAGCCGCAACACTGGAGAATATGAGGCGATAATCAACATTTAGGAGTTGTGCATGCAATGAGAATCATAAGCGGTGCACAAAAGACTCAAGTTACACTCTAAAATATGCTGGGTTAAAAATAACCCAAGTTGGGTTGAAGATGGACTAACCCAGTGATTGGGTTGTTTTAACCCAGCATTTGGGTTGTTTTAACCCAGCGGTTGGGTTAAATGTTTGCTTAAAACAACCCGATCGCTGGGTTAAAACAACCCAATCGCTGGGTTAAAACAACCCAATCGTTGAGTTATAACAACCCAATCACTGGGTTAAAACAACCCAATCGCTGGGTTAAAACAACCCAATCACTGGGTTAAAACAACCCAATCACCGGGTTAAAACAACCCAATCACCGGGTTAAAACAACCCAATCGCCGGGTTAAAACAACCCAATCACCGGGTTAAAACAACCCAATCGCCGGGTTATAACAACCCAATCACTGGGTTAAAGCAACCCAATCACCGGGTTAAAACAACCCAATCGCCGGGTTAAAACAACCCAATCACTGGGTTAAAACAACCCAATCACCGGGTTAAAACAACCCAATCGCCGGGTTAAAACAACCCAATCACCGGGTTAAAACAACCCAATCACCGGGTTAAAACAACCCAATCGCCGGGTTAAAACAACCCAATCGCTGGGTTAGTCCATCTTCAACCCAATTTGGGTTATTTTTAACCCAGCATTTTTTTAGAGTGTACTTTAACAGAGGCTGTACATCTAAAGTACATATGAATGTGAGCATGTTTCTTTATTACGTAATCTCGATTCCTTTAATTAGATAAATATGGACTTGAAGGGAGCAATCAGTCTTGTGTTCGTGTATTGATTTTCAATACGAGTTTACGTTCACTTTCTTCAGCGCAACTGAAAATTGAAGCGTAATTCCCTAAATTTGAGTTTAATCAAGATGAACGACTTTCCTCCATTAGAATATGGCTTTAATCAGGTCTGAGAGTCAAATTTGCACTGTAGAGAAGAACATTTGGCCCGTTTGCATTACTGAAGTGAGTCAGAATGGCGGAGAGAGAGAGAGTATCTTCACATGTGATTCTGGAAGGAGGCCTGGGCTTTCAGCTGAAAAGCTTCTTATTTCTATCTGGGTCCTTTTCAGCTCAACAAAAAGCCATTAACCATTTAGATAAAGAGGGAACAGGCCTGCCTCTACTGTAGGGATATGAAATCATTTGGCCTTCTCCTGCTTGGTGGCATTTCACACCTCGTTTATTTCAGTGTTAACAAATAATGATGATATTTTCTAGAATGTCTTTCTGGCACCCTTGTGAAAAAGTGCACTTCAAATCATAAAAGCATATGTGTAATATAATATTAACTAAATAAAGGCCCACTTAAGTATCATATTTCACCATTTAACCATATTTAAAAGACAGTAGAAGTCATTATGAAATGACATGTAAAGATGTACTTAAGTCCAAAAAGCACTCTTTAAGTGCAGCTAACTCCTTTTTCACAAGGTTATGAGTGTCTGTGTAGACTTCTCTAACTCGAACAATGCATGACACGTGTTCCAAGTCTCCATTTACAGTCAAATATAGAATTAGAATAGAATTATAGAATTAAGATGCCTATTGCACATCAGTTGCAGATTGAGCAGTTTCAAATTCATCACAGGATATAGAATTATAATTAAACCTGCATTTTGACCATTGCACAACAGTTTCAGATTGAGAAGTTTCAAATTCGTCACAGAATATAGAATTAAAGCGTTACTCTGTCTATTTCATAAGTTTCAGATTAAGCAGTTTCAAAAATGTGTAGCAGAATATAGAATTATAGAATTAAGATGCTGCATTTTGACTTGCTGAACAGTTTCAGATTGAGCGGTTTCAAATTTGCCACAGAAAATAGAATTATAGAATTAAGAAACTGCATGTTGACTATTGCACAACAGTTTCAGATTGAGAAATTTGGCATTCATCACAGAAATATAGAATTATAGAATTAAGATGCTGCATTTTGACTTGTACAACAGTTTCAGATTGAGCGGTTTCAAATTTGCCACAGAAAATAGAATTATAGAATTAAGATACTGCATGTTGACTATTGCACAACAGTTTCAGATTGAGAAATTTTGTATTCGTCACAGAAATATAGAATTATAGAATTAAGATGCTGCATGTTGACTATTGCACAACAGTTTCAGATTGAGCGGTTTCAAATTTGCCACAGAAAATAGAATTATAAGATACTGCATGTTGACTATTGCACAACAGTTTCAGATTGAGAAATTTCGCATTTGTCACAGAAATATAGAATTATTGAATTATAGAATTATGATGCTGCATGTTGACTATTGCACAACAGTTTCAGATTGAGAAATTTTGCATTTGTCACAGAAATATAGAATTATAGAATTAAGATGCTGCATGTTGACTATTGCACAATAGTTTCAGATTGAGCGGTTTCAAATTTGCTACAGAAAATAGAATTATAGAATTAAGATGCTGCATTTTGACTTGTACAACGGTTTCAGATTGAGTGGTTTCAAATTTTCCATAGAAAATAGAATTATAGAATTAAGATGCTGCATTTTGACTTGTACAACAGTTTCAGATTGAGCGGTTTCAAATTTGCCACATAAAATAGAATTATAGAATTAAGATGCTGCATGTTGACTATTGCACAACAGTTTCAGATTGAGAAATTTCGCACTTGTCACAGAAATATAGAATTATAGAATTAAGATGCTGCATGTTGACTATTGCACAACAGTTTCAGATTGAGAAATTTCGCATTCGTCACAGAAATATAGGATTATAGAATTAAGATGCTGCACAACAATTCTATAATTCTATATTCTGTGACAAATTTGAAGCTGTTGTTCAATAGTCAACATGCAGTAGCATGTTGTGACTATTGCACAATTTATTGCACAACAGTTTCAGATTGAGCGGTTTCAAATTTGCCACATAAAATAGAATTATAGAATTAAGATGCTGCATATTGACTATTGCACAACAGTTTCAAATTGAGCAGTTTAAAATTTGTCACAGAATAAAGAATTGTAGAATTATAGTATTAAACTGCTGCATTTTAATTATTGTACAACAGTTTCCAATTTGTCACAGATTATAGAATAATAGAATTAAGATACTGTATGTTGACTATTGCACAACAGTTTCAGATTGAGCCGTTTCAAATTCATCACAGAATATAGAATAATAGAATTAAACTGTTACATTTTATATGCACAACAGTTTCAGATTTAACAGTTTCAAATCCGTCACAAAATATAGAATCATAGAATTAAGCTGCTGCATATTTACTATTGCACAACAATTTCAGATATAATTATTTTTTTATAAAATTTAATTTGTCACAGAATAAAGAATTGTAGAATTATAGTATTAAACGGCTGCATTTTAATTATTGCACAACAGTTTCCAATTTGTCACAGAATATAGAATTATAGAATTAAGATGATGTATATTGACTATTAAACAAGTTTTAGATTTAGCTGTTTCAAATTCATCACAGAATATAGAATTATAGAATTAAACTGCTGCATATTGACTATTAAACAAGTTTCAGATTTAGCTGTTTCAAATTCGTCACAAAATATAGAATTAAACTGATGCATATTGACTATTGCACAACTTTTTCAGATTGAGCAGTTTCAAATTTGTCACAGAATATAGAATTATAGAATTAAACTGCTGCATTTTGACTATTGCACAACAGTTTCCAATTTGTCACAGAATATATAATTATAGAAATAAGCTACTGCATGTTGACTATTGCACAACAGTTTCAAATTCATCACAGAATATAGAATTAAACTGTTGCATTTTATATGCACAACAGTTTCAGATTGAGCAGTTTCAAATTCATCACAGAATATAGAATTATAGAATTAAACTGTTACATTTTATATGCACAACAGTTTCAGATTGAGCAGTTTCAAATTCATCACAGAATATAGAATTATAGAATTAAACTGCTGCATATTGACTATTAAACAAGTTTCAGATTTAGCTGTTTCAAATTCGTCACAAAATATAGAATTAAGCTGATGCATATTGACTATTGCACAACTTTTTCAGATTGAGCAGTTTCAAATTCGTCACAGAATATAGAATTATAGAATTAAACTGCTGCATTTTGACTATTGCACAACAGTTTCCAATTTGTCAGAATATATAATTATAGAATTAAGCTACTGCATGTTGACTATTGCACAACAGCTTCAAATTTGTCACAGAATATAGAATTATAGAATTAAACTGTTACATTTTATATGCACAACAGTTTCAGATTGAGCGGTTTCAAATTTGTCACAGAATATAGAATAATATAATTAAACTACTGCATGTTGACTTTTGCACAACAGTTTCAGATTGAGCAATTTCAAATTCGTCACAGAATATAGGATGTAGAATTATAGAATTAAGCTGCTGCTTATTGACTATTGCACAACTGTTCAAATTAAATTTCGTTAACAAATATAGAATTGTAGAATTAAACTGCTGCATACTGACTATTGCACAACAGTTTCAGATTGAGCGGTTTGAAATTCGTCACAGATTATAGAATTATAGAATTAAACTAGCTGCATATTGACTATTGCTTAACTGTTCAAATTATATTTCGTCAACAAATATAGAGTTGTAGAATTAAACTGCTGCATACTGACTATTGCACAACAGTTTCAGACTGAGCGGTTTGAAATTCTTCACAGAATATAGAATTGTAGAATTATACTGTAGTATTAAACTACTGCATGTTGACTATTGCACAACAGTTTCAAATTCGTCACAGAATATAGAATTGTACAATTATACTGTAGTATTAAACTGCTGCATGTTGACTATTGCACAATAGTTTCAAATTCGTCACAGAATATAGAATTTTAGAATTAAACTGCTGCAGATTGACTGTTGCACAACTGTTCAAATTAAATTTCGTCAACAAATATCGAATTGTAGAATTAAACTGTTACACTTTTAATTTCACAAGTTTCAGATTAAGCAGTTTCAAATTCGTCAAATTCTATTCAAATAATAGAATTAAGATGCTGCATACTCACTGTTGCACAACAGTTTCAGATTGAGCCGTTTCAAATTCGTCACACAATATACAATTATAGAATTAAACTGCTGCACACTGACTATTGCACAAATGTTCAAATTAAATTTCGTCAACAAATATAGAATTGTAGAATTAAACTGTTACACTTTCAATTTCACAAGTTTCAGATTAAGCGGTTTCAAATTCGTCACGGAATATAGAATAATAGAATTAAACTGCTGCATTCTGACTGTTGCACAACTGTTCAAATAAAATTTGGTCAACAAATATAGAATTGTAGAATTAAACTGCTGCATACCAACTATTGCACAACAGTTTCATATTGAGCGGTTTGAAATTCGTCACAGAATATAGAATTATAGAATTAAACTGCTGCATATTGACTGTTGCACAACAGTTTCAGATTGAGTGGTTTCAAATTCGTCACAGAATATAGATTTGTAGAATTAAACTGCTGCATGTTGACTATTGCACAACAGTTTCAGATTGAGCGGTTTGAAATTCGTCACAGATTATAGAATTAGAATTTAACTGCTGCATTTTGACTATTGCACAACAGTTTCAGATTGAGCGGTTTGAAATTCGTCACAGAATATAGAATTATAGAATTAAACTGCTGCATATTGACTGTTGCACAACTGTTTAAATTAAATTTCGTCAGCAAATACAGAATTGTAGAATTAAACTGTTACATTTTCAATTTCACAAGTTTC
>JARQWZ010002134.1:127500-140000 GCA_033150135.1 Gobio occitaniae | reverse complement strand
CAGAGCTAGAATTATATCCGAGTTTCCGAACAAAGCCTTCAGTAAATTCGATCCCTCCCGTAGCACATGTAAACGAGTGAGAGTCTTCCGTGTGGGTGTTGTTTGATTTCAGTGCTGTTCCTGACAGCCTGTCTGCGAGTCGGCCGCTCTCACGAGGAAAACTCTCCCCCCCACATCACCTTTAATGAGGATAAAAGGTCAGAGCTTAATTATTCATCTGGGATGTCAGACAATCCCCCAAAGACTGAAGTTTAGAGAGCCGGTAGCGGTGAATAATGCATGAAGCATCTCCTCTCGCCTTCAAACAGTTTGTTTGCTTGTTTTCTGCTGGATATCTGGTCACAGAACTCGGTTCGACCTCTGCTGTCACTCCCAGATCAAACCTCCGGAAAACACCTGAGAAAATTAGCGCAAACTCCTTCCGTTGTATTTTAAACGGCCGTGGATGTGGAGCCATTAAGAGCTCTGCTAAACTGAACCCTCCAGTGAGGTAAAGCGGCTTTGTTAAGCTTTGAGAGTGTTTGTGTTGGCAGAGGAGACGGCAGCAGATATCGGCACTATTAATGTGTATTAAAGGGAAGAATAGCGTAATGTGATACGCTTGGAAAAGGATTAGAGTGGGAGAACGAGGAGAGGGAGAGTGCAGGAGGAATACACCACCAACGCACTGCACAACCTGTCAGTCAACACACTGTAACCAATGGTGTGCGTGGATGAGGAGAAGAGGGCGGGGCTTACCAGTGATCCACATATGGATCCTTTGCTCATGGGCACAATTGACCTATCGGTAAGCCCCGCCCCCCTTAGTTACTGTTGCTAACTCGGACAAACAAACGGAGTTGCCATATCTGCCATTATGAAAACCCTATCCCAAGATGTTTTTGGACACAGAAGCTGTTTCTCAATGTCAAGGATACTTCCTCTGCAGGACTGGTCCTTCCAAGTCACTTCCTTCAGAGGCTAGGCGAGGCTCCTCTTTAGCATTCGGAGAACACGTAAATGGAACAGGCTAGCAAGTGCACGTCATTGCGTCATTACATCAGTGAAAAGGTCCGTTAGCCATCAATAACGTAATTTGTATAATATCAATACGGTAGTCATTTGTACTGGCATTTAAACGTTAAACTTTACTTATATTTACTATGGTTATAACAAATGTTTGGTAACGTAAATACTTACACTTGAAAGCATATTGCCCCGTTAACGCTCCGACTCCGCCAACGTCCGATATTTTGTATTTTTTGAACAAGATAGCAAAGCTGCGCGCATAGGATTGTGGGTGATTTGAGAGCGCGAAGTGCGCGAAGTCTACTCGTATGCATCCTTTCCTGTATATGGCATATTTTTCGAACGAAGGACTCAGACCTTGGTTGAAATTCCGAGGATCCTCGACATTGGAACAGCCCTTCGACGGCTGTCGATGACGTAGCATCCTCGGAATTCTGGCTTCCGAGGATCCTTCCTTGACATTGAGAAACGCCTAGAATGTAGCGTATACCCCGTCTGAATGATGGCCAGACTTTACTGATGGTTTATCAAGTTTATTATGTCCTTTTTCACTCCAAAAAATCTCATCGGAAGAGCTGAACAAACAAAGCATAAGAAGTGCGCATTAACGTCTCAATCACAAACTCTCCGTTGCATTACCATTAACATACACAGCAAATGACACAAAAACACTCATACACTAACAGTAAACAAACATATACACAGACCGTATGAGTTTTCGGGGGTGCAGTTAATAACTGGTAAACTTTGTATCTGCAAAACAACTCCGATAAACTCTTCCTTTCACAACCGTAGACTATAATGCCCATCAAAATAGGAGTCCTCCTTAGTAGGACAGATAATGTAGACCTTAAACATATCTAAAATGAAATTAATTGACATATAACCAGTTTAATATGGAGAGGCACTGAAATGTAGACCTTCGTGTTTTTGACCTACAGTGTTACATGACGTGAGAACAGTTAGTTATTACGGTTTGTATGTTAGCAGGGACTTTAATCGTAAGAGTTTGACAAACAGAAAATCCTCTCAGGATCCCTGGAGTCAGTGTTACAGTTCCTCAGGCACGACGTTTTACAATTTTTGTAGCATAAACACCATCAAACCGATGAGAGCTTCGGGTTTTCCAATGTTTCTCTATGGCGCTGAACCCTAAAGATGTCCGAGTTCTGGTCCCAGCGCAACTGATACTCAACTGCTATTGGCTCATCTGCGTTCGAGGGGAGGGGCTTACCGATAGGTCAATTGTTTTTGAGCCGTAAATGTCATGTGACTCAAACTAGTCTTTTTTTCAATAGAAATCAATACTTTTATTCAGCATTAAAATGATCAAAAATGACAGTAAAGACCTTCAACATTGATAGTAATCATAAATGTTTCTTAAGCAGCAAATTACCATAGTAGAATGATTTCTGAAGGATAATGTGACACTGAAGACTGGAGTAATGATGCTGAAAATTCAACTGGAATAAATTACACTTTATTATATGCCGATCAGGCATAACATTATGACCACCTTCCTAATATCGTATTGGTCCCCCTTTTGCTGACCCGTCGAGGCATGAACTCCACTAGACCCCTGAAGATGTGCTGTGGTATCTGGCAATAAGATGTTAGCAGCTGAAAAGTACAGTGGAGAACTATAGCGGTTCTCCACTGGTCTTTCATGACCCTGTGGCCGGTTCTCCACTGGTCTTTCATGACCCTGTGGCCGGTTCTCCACTGGTCTTTCATGACCCTGTGGCCGGTTCTCCACTGGTCCTCCATGACCCTGTGGCCGGTTCTCCACTGGTCTTTCATGACCCTGTGGCCGGTTCTCCACTGGTCCTCCATGACCCTGTGGCCGGTTCTCCACTGGTCTTTCATGACCCTGTGGCCGGTTCTCCACTGGTCCTCCATGACCCTGTGGCCGGTTCTCCACTGGTCCTTCATGACCCTGTGGCCGGTTCTCCACTGGTCTTTCATGACCCTGTGGCCGGTTCTCCACTGGTCCTTCATGACCCTGTGGCCGGTTCTCCACTGGTCTTTCATGACCCTGTGGCCGGTTCTCCACTGGTCCTCCATGACCCTGTGGCCGGTTCTCCACTGGTCCTCCATGACCCTGTGGCCGGTTCTCCACTGGTCTTTCATGACCCTGTGGCCGGTTCTCCACTGGTCCTCCATGACCCTGTGGCCAGTTCTCCACTGGTCCTCCATGACCCTGTGGCCGGTTCTCCACCTTTCTTTCCTTGGAGCACTTTTGATAGAGACTGACCACTGCAGACCGGGAACACCCCACAAGAGCTGCAGTTTTGGAGATGCTCTGACCCAGTCGTCTAGCCGTCACAATCTGGGCCAAACTCGCTCAAATCCTTACGCTTGCCCATTTTTCTTGCTTCTAACACATCAACTCTGACGACAAAATGTTCACTTGCTGCCTAATGGCATTGATTCAACAAATTTGCTGAAAGCATTCTTTAGAAATGTTGGCCCATATTGATAGGAGAGCATCTTGCAGTTGATGGAGATTTGTGGGATGCACATCCAGGGCACGAAGCTCCCGTTCCACCACATCCCAAAGATGCTCTATTGGGTTGAGATCTGGTGACTGTGGGGGCCATTTTAGTTCAGTGAACTCATTGTCATGTTCAAGAAACCAATTTGAAATGATTGGAGCTTTGTGACGGTGCATTATCCTGCTGGAAGTAGCCATCAGAGGATGGGGACATGGTGGTCATAAAGGGATGGACATGGTCAGAAACAATGCTCAGGTAGGCCGTGGCATTTAAACGATGCCCAATTGGCACTAAAGGGCCTAAAGTGTGCCAAGAAAACATCCCCCACACCATTACACCACCACCACCAGCCTGCACAGTGGTAACAAGGCATGATGGATCCATGTTCTCATTCTGTTTACGCCAAATTCTGACTCTACCATCTGAATGTCTCAACAGAAATCCAGACTCATCAGACCAGGCAACATTTTTCCAGTCTTCATATGTCCAATTTTGGTGAGCTCGTGCAAATTGTAGCCTCTTTTTCCTATTTGTAGAGGAGATGAGTGGTACCCGGTGGGGTCTTCTGCTGTTGTAGCCCATCCGCCTCAAGGTTGTGTGTGTTGTGGCTTCACAAATGCTTTGCTGCAGACCTCGGTTGTAACGAGTGGTTATTTCAGTCAAAGTTGCTCTTCTATCAGCTTGAATCAGTCGGCCCATTCTCCTCTGACCTCTAGCATCAACAAGGCATTTTTGCCCACAGGACTGCCGCATACTGGATGTTTTTCCCTTTTACACCATTCTTTGTAAACCCTAGAAATGGTTGTGCGTGAAAATCCCAGTAACTGAGCAGATTGTGAAATACTCAGACCGGCCCATCTGGCACCAACAACCATGCCACGCTCAAAATTGCTTAAATCCCCTTTCTTTCCCATTCTGACATTCAGTGTGGAGTTCAGGAGATTGTCTTGACCAGGACCACACCCCTAAATGCATTGATGCAACTGCCATGTGATTGGTTGATTAGATAATGAGAAATTGAACAGGTGTTCCTAATAATCCTTATTAGGTGTATATGCAAAGTTTATTTAGTCAAAATACAGGTACTTTTGAATGGCAGTCATGAATACAGATGCTATGATTATTAGTTTATTATTAGTTATCTCAGCTTGTGCAAACTGGACCCTGTTCACTCGTCTTGACTCATATTTTCTGCACTGTATACCAATGCGAAAATGCAAACGAGATTTGAGAGAAAACGTTCCCTGAGGAAGAACAAAACACAATATATGACTTTCAGAGGACTTTGAATACAGTGAAAAACTTTTTATCTCGTTTCAAGAGCTCGCATGAAACAGTTTTGGCCGTCTTATGAGCTATTCTAAAGAATAATATTGTGTTTTGTGAGTTGACATCAATACGATCCTGGCTAAGATGAGAGGAACGCAGCGATGAAAACGTCCAGTTATCGCAAAGACAAGGTAGAAGCTTATTGTGTTGTGTTCAGATGATGCAGATGTTTATTTGATACCATTAAAATTGGAAAAATGACACCAGAAATGAGAGATTTGTCTCCACTCTGTGTTTAATGAGGTTGCTGTGCGCTTTTGCATCGTCAGGGCTTCTGAGGGAGATAATGCCCTTATTTTCCCAGTGTGAAGTCGCCCTGCACGCATTTACTGACAACACTCGTTCATCTTCTCACAGGTAGAGGTGTGTGTGTGTGTGTGTAAGAACACAGATCTGATCCTCCTGTCTCTGCACTAACCAGGAAAAAAACAGGGAGCTTTCGGAAGTGGAAACGGTGATCTGAGAATAGTTGGTGTCCATCAGGGGACGCAGGTGGGCAAGGTCACCCGGATCTGGTGGAGGAACGCGGCGTCAGTGTGTCATTGCTCGCGGTGGGGCTCTTTAAACTGTAACTGCATCTGAGGCGAGGCACCTGCTGTCAGCGTGTTGATCAATTAGGGCTCTGTGTCGCGCTTAACTTAATTACAACCATTTATTATGGCCTAGCGAGGCTCTAATCTGCAAGCTATAGCTGTGATACTCTGGCAGCGGACAGATTGTTTTTATCCAGAAATATCGAGTCAAGTCAAATGTATTTGTACAGCACTTACAGCATTGTTTCAAAGCAGCGTTACTGTTTATACAAGCCCGTAAATCATTATGAGTCGAGAACTCAAAATGATCACTTTAAAAGTCATAATAATGATTTAAAATGTCATAATTATTAAATGCTAAATCAAAATTATGACTTCAAAAGTCACAATTATGATTAAATCAGATAAAATGTCAAAATTATTACTTAAAGCTACACTGTGTAACCTTTTTAGTTTATTCTTAGCTAAAAACACGTAGTTCTTTCAAAAATATATGTGCTCATTAATGTATATTTACTTCTTTCAAGTAATAAAGTATTCTCGTAAGTTTATAATATGCCATTGAAAATACATACGGGTGAGGGTTCGAATGCGGGTCGCCATGTTGCTCCTCCATCTTGAAAGTACATTAGCCAAAGAGGGACATACCCGTAAATTCAAGCTTCGCCTTTGGCGTTTTAAGACTCGATGGCACCGTGTCCAATGTGGACGAGGTCGAACTGGAAGCCATGTTAATCTTGGACTAAATCGGCCACCGTAGGAGTTAAAACGAAATCGGAATTTAGAGGAACAGAAACTAATATTCACTAGATGGTCATATACCTTTTCACCACTAGATGGGGGAAAATATCACACAGTGTAGCTTTAAATTAAAATTATTATTTAAATACTCAAAATTATGACAAACTAAGCTGAACTTATGACAAAAAGTCAGTTATAGCAAGTCAAAATTATGACCTAAAAATCATAATTATAAAATACTAAATTTAAATGTATTATTTAAAAATCAAAATCATAACTTAAATCATAAGATAAAATTTCACAATTATGATACTAAACTGAAATTATAAACCTAACTTCATAATTATGAAATACTAAATCAGAATTATGATTTATACAGTCAAAATTATGACTTACGTCATGATTATAATAGAAAATCAATAAAAAAAGAATATATAAGTTGAAATTATGACAAAAAGTCAGTTATAGCATGTCAAAATTATGAAATACTAAATCGAAATTATGATTGAAATATGACTTAAATGATAAGATAAAATGTCAAATTTAAGCTGAAATTGTGATAAAAAGTCAGTTACAAGTCAAAATGATGAAATATTAAATCAAAATTATGACTTAAAAAGTTAAAATGATGATTTAAAAAGTCAAAATTATAACAAGTCATAAGATAAAATGTCATAATTATGAAATATTAAATTGAAATGTCAAAATTGACATACTAAATTGAAACTTACACAAAAAGTCAAAGTTATAGCATGTCAAAATTATGATTTCGGATTTTTATTTCATAATCATACTTTTTAATCTCATAATTATTACTCACATGTGAAATTTTTTAAATCTCATAATTAAATCACAATTTTGACTTCCATTTCAATTTGTCATAATTTTTACATTTCATGTCATAATTATGACTTAGTATGTCATAATTTCAATTTTTTTATGTCAAAATTATGATTTACCAGAGCATGATATTCTTCTAATGTGGCAGAATGCGCTTCCATGCATGTTTAAGGTTATAATATCTTAACATTTTCATGCCTTATAATCACATTTATAAGATAGTTTACATTTTGTGATAATACAAGCAATCAAGCACATGAATATGTGTGTGAAAGAAGTTCATATCCAACTTTATATAAAGAGCTGGGTTATAATATAGTTACATATTGTACCATGGGTTGGTAGAGTACAACTCACGAAGAGGAAGGAGAATATTAATAATGGTATTTAATGATAAACTCTGGATATCAGACAGGGAACACACACTAACTCAACTCAACACATGGGAAAACTAGGTCATGGGAAACAATGAAACATAACCATTATATTGTGACCATATCATAGCTCTATTTATTAGTAGTGTGTTCGCTTATGATGCTGTATTGTTAGAGGCATTTGTTTTTCTTCATCAGTGCAGATCTGTCAGTGTGAACATGTTTTTGTGGAACTGGTGTGTGTCCCGTTTTCCAGCGGATCGCGCTGTGCTGTCCGGTCAAGGGTCTGTGCAAATGATTGTTCATGATTGTTCCGAGTTTCCTCCCACATTTGGCTTCCTGTAGTTCGGGAACCGCTGATGACTCACTCTTTGAACTGCGATGCTGTTAAACTTCACAGATGGAGTGGAAAGGGAATATGGAACAGACAAGAGGACATTATTGATTTGAGAAATAGATTTGGATGTGTTTGGCTTGGTGTTTTTTTTAGCATTGCACATATTTAGCATTTAGGATAAGGTAAAAACTTTCTCCATTGCAGTGTTAATTTAAAGGTGCAGTAAGCGATTTCTGAGAAACGCTGTTGAAAGAGGATCGGACTGAGCTCCACAACACACTTGTAGTCAATTAGCAGTAGGGGGCGTGTCCACTTATGATGAGGGAGAAGATAGAGTGAGCCAATTAGCAGTAGGGGGCGTGTCCACTCATGATGAGGGAGAAGAGAGAGTGAGCCAATTAGCAGTAGGGGGCGTGTCCACTCATGATGAGGGAGAAGATAGAGTGAGCCAATTAGCAGTAGGGGGCGTGTCCACTCATGATGAGGGAGAAGAGAGAGTGAGCCAATTAGCAGTAGGGGGCGTGCCCACTCATGATGAGGGAGAAGAGAGAGTGAGAAAGAGAGATGTCTAAGAGACTTTTTAGCTATCAAAAATACGTTAGTTAATAAAAACAATACTTCTCCATTGTTGGCTTTTCTAAAGTGTTCAAAGTATTCTTATGAAACAAATTAATATTTTTTTATTTCTAGATGCTTTAACTTTTCCTGACAATGTGTGTCAATCACAGACTGATCAAAGCGTTTCTGTGTCTGCAGCTCATTGGCTGTCCAGTTAATGTGTGAAGGCGTGAATATGGGACACCTTTTTATGAATTGTAATGAATTATTCTCCTTTCTCAAAGAGCCCGGACTCCCTTGGGCAGGTGTAATGTTCCAACTGAACGCCACATCACATCTCATCACACCAGCGTGTGTGTTCAGCACGTGAGAGAGCCGTACACGATGATCTATAGCTCATCATTCCAATAATCATACATTCGGATCGGAGAGCGTTGCTGCTATTGCCAAGCATGATATGTGATGTGTGTTGAACAAACGTGTTGATTTCTCATTCTGTTCACCAGCAAACACTGCTAAATGTTCTTGCAAGAATGTAGTTTTTGAGACTTTTGGCTTCATAAACAACCACCCACCACATCATGGGCCGGATTCACGAACATCTTCTTAAGAAAGAAGTTAAGAAAATTCTTAAAGGTCCCATGGCATGAAATTTTCATTTTATGAGGTTTTTCAATATTAATATGAGTTCCCCTAGCCTGAATATTGTCCCCAAGTGGATAGAAATGTTAATCGGTGTAAACCCGAGTTCTGGCTGTCTTTCTCTGCCTTTGAGAAAATGACAGGCCAGACGAGCCAATCCTGAAGTCTCCTGGTTTGACGTCCAAGCAGGAACGGTTTCCTCCCTTTCCTCCGCCCAGAGAATCTGGCACACCCATGCAAACGCTCGAGAGATCATGGGTTGTGAACGAGTGAACGCTGGCAGTTTCTCAGTGTTTGGATGTACAAATGAAAACAGAAGTCTTTCTTCAGTTCCTTCTGATCTGTGATCAGTGATTTCTGATGTGTAGCTAATTATTTATTATTCGTGCACACACTGCGGCTTCTCTCTCTCCAGACAGAACGGTGTTTTCGTGTTTTCTATCTTGTGAGTCAGTGTTTTTGTACGTCCTCGTCGCGTCTATCGGTTCTAAAATGTGCATACAGTCTTTTCTGCTCAACATCAGCAGAGTAACATCTTTAGAGATAAACCTCACACACGCGGAAGCTCGGCCTTCAACATCCCCGACCCCCAGTACTGCATCTGGCCCACAGCGGAGGCACCAAACGCGGCGTGAGATTAAGCAGAAGGAGGATAAGCGTGAGCATATCTGGGCTAGCCAGCCTAGCCCCACAATAAACTGGATTACATTCGATTACTGCTGTTGTGTCTTTGTTTGCGCTGTGTACTCAACGCGCGTCACTGACACTTTTCATATGATAGGAACATATATAAAAATAATGCTATTATCAACATTACTCGTAACTCGTTCATCTCGACAGCTGTAATGGTACATTGCATGTGTTACAAAGTTGGTAATAATGATGAAGACGGACTCGGTGTGACTGGGGTGTTTATTCAGAACTCTCAGATACAAACACAATAAACTCGCGCTGACTAACAGCGCTCTCATAACTCAGTAGTTACTATAAATAACTTTGTTAGCAATCGTTGAGCTCCATCTCTGGTACATTAGTGATGTCCGGTTCGCGAACGATCTTTCTTTTGAACCGGTTCTTTTTAGTGAACCGAATCAGTTAACCAAATCGGACTGAATCGTTCTAAACGGTTCGCGTCTCGAGTCAGCGCTGATCCATAATTTACTAAAGTTACTAACTTTCTGACATGAGTGACAGTCCCTTCAACTAGAAATTGACTAATAACCTGAAGTATATGCTGAACTGAGACTGACAGAACTGATGAGAAGTGAACTCAGGTCCATCCGTCTCTCTGGCAGCAGCTCGTGCCTGCTCGTGCCTCGTAGACCTCGTTAAACCACGCCCCCTCCGCTCATTTCAAATGCAAAGATGTCAGCCAATCACAACAGTGGGCGTTTTTACTGAAGTCTCACAGCAGACACGCCTCTTGAAACAGGGCATTCAGCCACAGGGCAAACAGCAGTATTGAAAAAATGCCTTTTATTTCTAAATTATGACATTTTATGATGTAAAAATCATACTTACAATATAAGTACACCTCAGGAAACCTTATAAAATAATAGAAAAATGCAATGCCATGGGACCTTTAAGATAAATTCTAAGAAGTTCGTAAGACAGTTCCTAAGTGCAATTCTTAAGAAGTTAAGAACATCTTAATTTTTTACTTAAGAAAAAAATAAAAGGTGTTTTTTGGTGTTATTTTATTGAAAGGAATTGCAATGTTGGGGGTAACGCATTACAAGTAACTTCAGTTACGTAAAATATTACTTTTTTCAAGTAACTAGTAAAGTAACGCATTGCTTTTCAAATTTACAACAAAATATCTGAGTTACTTTTTGACATTAATTTGACTGACAGCTCTCCTGCCCCCATGTTGAGGAAAATAAGTGCAGAGGTGTGTGTGTGTGAACATGAGGGTTATTGTAGTTCCAGACTAAATGTGAGCATTTATTTATCTCACTTGCACAATAAAGATTCTGTACTCCTCAAAATGAATAAAATCAGTCAAATGCAAAATCAGAGTACTATGCAAACCTCCAATAATTAAATGTTAAATAAAACAACAATTTTTATGCATAATCTACCTTTATATTTATTTTACCAATGTCTTGCTGCTGACCTTTGATGATGAAAATTACTAGATTTTTTGTTTTTATTGGTGTAACTTTTTTCTCCTGCGACCTATTCCTCCATTATCCAGAGCTGCGCCCTCTACTGTTCATGCGGGAATCTGCATTTTTACCTCAGCCTGGGGCTTATTATTTCAATTTTGGTATGAAGAGGTCTTTACCGTTGCACAAAAATATAACTTTTTTGTTATAAACAAAAACAAAAACAAGCCCAGCCCAAGTGAGAAAAAGTAACGCAAAAGTAACGTAACACATTACTTTTCTTAAAAAGTAACTAAGTAACTCAATGAGTTACTTTTTAAGGGAGGAACGCAATATTGTAATGCATTACTTTTCAAAGTAACTTTCCCCAACACTGATTATTACTGAAGACTCGCTGAATGAAAAACACCTCAAAGTCCGTCTTTCCGCGCTTCTTGCAGATTACCGTAGATATCATAATAAGTGTGCAGACTATTTTCGTCATGACAGGCTTGACGGGAGTAAATCACTCAATGTTATGTTTTTAATGTGCTGTGTCGGTAAAATCATTATTTTATAAGAGCCTAGCCGTTTAGAACGCTGCTCGGGTACCAAAGATCGGCCGTTAGAATTACACAAGACGAATCATATCTCAGAGACATCTTCAGAAGGACTGGCCGAGGAAAGGCTGCTCTCGCCGGGGTTAATGCGCGCTGAACACCCGCTGATCGCCTGGATCTCACAACTCCGAAAACGCCAGATAAAATGGTCAAATAGGCAATCTCTTTATAAATAAACCACAGATTTAATCTTTAAACAACTACATTATCGCCTGAAAAAGTCTTAAAACTACAATTTGTGACACACTAACAGTAGTATTTTTAAATTACGTGATGTTTCTCGTCCGCTATTGACGTTTGTTGGTTGGTGCGAGCTGGTTACTGGTTTTATACTCGTCCATATGGAACTATTAGTTATAAATATTTTATTTAGCTAGCTACTGTTATGTTGTAATGCTTAATATTTGAAACAACCGAATAAATTCGCTAAACATCCTTTAACTGTCACCCCCCTTTTTGAAAATATACATGAAAATGCACCATCCAAACTTAAATGGTTGCAATTCAAGAATGCTTTGGAATATAGACATAAGTTTGGTCTCATTTTAAAGAAGACAGTCAGCAGATTATGGCTGAAGTGAAATAAAATAAAAAATACAAGTATGAAAAGGTTATGAAAGTTTCTATTTACTGTAAATCAAATGTACTGTACTAAATATTTTATATTTTATATAAAAAAAATATATGTTACAAAATAATTTGTACTCTAAAATTACTATCAAATCAATGCCAAATGTCTAACCAGTTTGTGTTCCAAATTTGAAGTTGATATCTCAAAAATTGAAGTTCCCATGAGATTTTGTTTAGTCGCTGTACCACAAATAGCCACGGGGTGTCATTGAAATTTCATTGATTTTTTTATGCAATACATTTTTGTCCAAATAACAGTTGGCAGATATAGAACCGTGAGACTCAGACCTTTCTGACAATATGTGT
>JARQWZ010002134.1:105000-122500 GCA_033150135.1 Gobio occitaniae | reverse complement strand
CACATCATCTGTCATCCGCTCGAGATTCATTCCTGTCATAATTCTCCTGCATTACAGCGGTTCAGGGTGGGAAACGGGATTGACGCTGATAAATGTGCATGACATTCTCCCGGTTTCACATACACACACACACACACACACACACACACACACACACACACACACACACACACACACACACTCGTCTCAGGCTCACATGTCTGAGCTGTTGAACTGAAGGCAGATCTTCAGATATATCAGGGCCATTGTTTGGTCTGAAGATGGATGTTTTCAGGCACATTGATTGAACTGAAGTCTAATCCAGGGTTAATCTGAGCCGTGTCTGTGCAACCAGGCCTTCTTTTCTTGATCCATCCCAGATGTTTCTCTTTCATAGCTCACGAGTTTATAGGTCCATTTCATCTCATCCCCGTCAAGAAGGAATACATGAGATATTAAAGAGACTGTGTGTGTATGCGGTTGATTAGTATGGATGATGAGTGTTTTAAACATGTTGAGATGGGTGTTTTCTTCCTGTTTGGCCAACGCTATTTTAGTATTATTGAGATATCATTATAGTTTTTATTAATATTTCGAACGAGATTATATTTTTCTATTTTCTGGTTTTAATTTAAG
Source organism: Gobio occitaniae (assembly GCA_033150135.1). Classification (NCBI taxonomy): domain Eukaryota; kingdom Metazoa; phylum Chordata; class Actinopteri; order Cypriniformes; family Gobionidae; genus Gobio; species Gobio occitaniae. Next base: position 121,885 of record JARQWZ010002134.1, on the reverse strand, counting down.
TTTTTATTATAATTTTCCTATAATTTATTTATAATTTATTATAATCTATTATAATCTATAATTTCAGATTTAGCTTGTTATTTTACTATTTACTATTTTACTATTATTGAGATATTATTACTTTTTTTAAAATCATATTTTGGATTTTGTTTCACATTTCACTTTAATTTTTGTATTTGTATTATTATATATATATATATGTATGTATATATTTGTATTCATTTATATTACTTATTTGACTGGCCAGTGTTATTTTAGTATTATTTCTATTATAGTTTTTATTAATATTTAGATTTATTTTTTTCAGATTTCATTTTAATTTGAGTAATTTTTTTGTAATTTTTATTATAATTTTCTAATTTATTGTATATTATAATCTATAATTTCAGATTTAGTTTGAGTTATTTTACTGATTAGTGTTATTTTACTATTATTGAGATATTATCATAGTTTTATTAATATATTAAATGAGTTTTAATTTTTATATTTGTATATTTTATTTTAATTTGAGTGTTTGAGTAGTGTTTTTGTTTTTGTCGATTGTATTATTATTATTTTTAAATATATATTTTTATTAATTTGTATTAAAGTATTATTATAGTTTTTTTTTAAATATTAAATATTTTGAATTAGGTTTTATTTTTATATTTTCTGTTTTCATTTTCATTTAAGTAATTTTATTGTTTTTTTTTGTAATTTTTATGATAATTCAAAATATATATTTTTTGTTAATTTCTATTAGGCCTACTTATTTTACAGGCCAGTGTTATTTTAGTATTATTGAGATATTAAAATAGTTTTTTAATTCATATTTTGATTTTTTTTTTTTTCAGATTTTCAGATTTAATTTTAATTTGAGTATTTTTGTTGTTTTTGTCATTTTCATTATGTTTTTTTTTTACATATTTTTTATTAATTTTTATTTATATTTTGAAAAAATATATATTTTTCAGATTTCATTTAAATGTTTGTATTTATATATATATATATATATAATATTAATTTATTTATATATATTAATATATTTATATACATTAATTTATTTATATATATTAATTTATATTAGTTATTTTATACTGGTTTACTGGCCAGTGTTAATTTAGTATTATTTCTATTATAGTGTTTATTCGTATTTAGATTTTTTTTCAGATTTAATTTTAATTTGAGTAATTTTGTTGTTTTTTGTAATTTTTAAATATATTTTTATTTTACTTTTAGTTATTTTACTGGCCAGTGTTATATTTATTTGTATATTTTCTGTCTTCATTTTAATTTTGGTAATTTTGTTTTTTTATTAATGTAATTTTTATAATTTTGTTTAAATAATTTTTTTTCAGATTTGGTTATTTTAGCACATGAGAAACAAGAAATGTGTCCTTGGCATATAGCAGAAATAAAATTAGTTCATTTTTAAAAAATATTTTATTCCATTTCTATTTTAATTTATATGAAGTAACATGTGTTTGTACTGGTTTTAGTGAGTCTGTCATGTAGTGTGTGTGTGTGTGTGTATATCAGGAGTTCAGGACACAAATATGTATATCAGGACACAAATGTGTATAATGACATGGGTATTACAAAAAGAGGGTGAAATATGAGGACGTTCCCCATGTCCTCACTTTTCAAAATGCTTATAAATCACACAGAACAAGTTTGTGTGTGTGTGTGTGTGTGTGTGTGTGTGTGATGGGTAGGTTTAGGGGCAGGTGCAGTGTAAGGGGATAGAAAATACGGTTTGTACGGTACAAAAACCATTACGCCTATGGAATGTCCTCACATTTCACAAAAACAAACGTGTGTGTGTGTGTGTGATGTTTGAGCTGAAAACAGCTGGTGACCTTTAACCTGCTGCTGGCCTTGACCTCGCTGTCCGTGACATTTGCAGATGCACATTGATCAGTCAGAAGCATCGATCGAGCCGCTGGCCTGCACCAGAGCGAACATCACACACACACACACACACACACACACACACACACCCCCGCAGGGAAGAGTTGCTCCGCCAGAATCAGTTTAGCGCGAGAGGGGACGCGAGTGTGCATTAGTTTGAATTAAACGCGTTAGTGAGACAGAAGCCAGTCATCTTGACTTCTCCATATGAATATTTCATGCACTTCTATATCAGAACTGATGATCCGGCCGGAGTCGCGCGCGCGTGCTCGTGAAGCCGAGGATGCTCCCTCCGGCGCCGGCCGGAAATGCTCTGCGTTCGGCTCCCAGGCTGCGGCCCAGATTGACTGATGAGTCTGGCGTCGGACCAGCGGATCGTGGTTTAGAAATCCCCTCTCGCCCGTGCCAGATCTCAGCCACTTCCAGATTTATGGGGCCTATTTATATCAAACTGGAAGTGTGTCGGCGCTGCCAACTCCTGCCGTCTCTCCGAGGCAGACCCGCGACAGCCGGACGCTAATTCATATGAAAATGTACAATTTGATTTGTCTAATTTGATTTCGGAGGGGAGGGACAGGTGGAGCTCATCGGTCCGGCGCGGCTCAGATTCGGTAATTAATAATCCATCCGCTCTCAGGCCTGCAGCATTTCAGGGAGTTTGGGATCTATCCTCATTCAGACTCTTATAGCATTAGATTATATATAGTTATTATATATAATAGTATTTTGAATTATTTTTTTTATTTTATTTTAGGAATTTTGTTGTTTTTATTAGTGTTTTTTTACTATATATGTTTATTTTATTTGTTACTTAATTTTATTTTATGTTAAACTAAATAAAAATGATAAAATTTGCCATGGCAAAATAAAATAATTTGTAATACTTTATTTTATTTGAAGTATTTTTTACATGTTTTTTTGTATTAATTCATTTAATTTAAAAGAACATTTTATATTCTTTAATACTTTATTTGAACATTTAGCATATTTTATTCAAAGTGTTTGTTATTTATTTTATTTCAGTTTTAGTTAGTTTAAGTTAAACAAAAAAATATAATAAAAAAAGGGAAAAATTTAACTAAATCAGTTTTTAAATACTTTATTTTATTTCAAGTATTTTTTTAAATATGTTTATACATTTTGTTTTATTTTTAATTATTTTAAGTTAAACAAAAAAAAAATTGGAAAATTAGGCCATGGCAAAACAAAATAAGTTTTTTTTAATACTTTTTATTTGAACATTATTTTATTTCAAATATTTTTTTATATATGTTTATATAGACTTGTTGGTTTATTTAATTAATTTTATTTTAGTATTAATTAATTTATGTAAAAACTAAATTAAAAAAAAGGACATTTGCCATGGCAAAACAAAATACATTTTTAATACTTAATTTTATTTGAAGTATTTTTTAAATATGTTTTATATCGTTTTTTATTAATTAATTTTATTTGATTATTAATTATTTTAAGTTAAACTAAATAAAATTGTAAATAAAATAAAAATGTTAATACTTTATTTTAACATTTAGCCTATTTTATTCAAAGTGTTTTTGTTATTTATTTTTATTGTAGTTTTAATTATTTTAAGTTAAACTAAATTAACATGAAAAAACATTAAAAATATGTTTAAATATATATATAATTATTAATTTTTTTGCTAATTTATTTTATTTCAGTATTAGTTATTTTAAGTTAATCTAAATAAAAATGAGAAAATTAGGCCATGGCAAAATAAAATAATTTTTAATACTTTATTTTATTTGAAGTATTTTTTAATATGTTTTTTTGTATTAATTCATTTAATTTAAAAGAACATTTGCTATTCTTTATTACTTTATCTGAACATTTAGCATATTTTATTCAAAGTGTTTGTTATTTATTTTATTTCAGTTTTAGTTATTTTAAGTTAAACAAAAATATTAATTTTAAAAAAGGGAAAATTTAACTAAATCAGTTTTTAAATACTTTATTTTATTTCACTAAATCAGTTTTTAAATACTTTATTTTATTTTTTAAATATGTTTATACATTTTTTTTTGTTACTTAATTTTGTTTTATTTTTAATTATTTTAAGTTAAACAAATTTTTTTTTGGAAAATTAGGCCATGGCAAAACAAAATAAGTTTTTTTTAATACTTTTTATTTGAAAATTATTTTATTTCAAGTATTTTTTTATATATGTTTATATAGACTTGTTGGTTTATTTAATTAATTTTATTTTAGTATTAATTATTTTATGTAAAAACTAAATAAAAAAAATTAAAAAATTGGCCATGGCAAAACAAAATACATTTTTAATACTTAATTTTATTTGAAGTATTTTTTAAATATGTTTATATAGTTTTTTATTAATTAATTGTATTTGATTATTAATTATTTTAAGTTAAACTAAATAAAAATGTAAATAAAATAAAAATGTTAATACTTAATTTTAACATTTAGCCTATTTTATTCAAAGTGTTTTTGTTATTTATTTTTATTGCAGTTTTAATTATTTTAAGTTAAACTAAATTAACATGAAAAAACATTAAAAATATGTTTAAATATATATATAATTTTTTATTTTTTTTGCTAATTCATTTTATTTCAGTATTAGTTATTTTAAGTTATTCTAAATAAAAATGAGAAAATTAGGCCATGGCAAAATAAAATACGTTTTTTTTAATACTTTTTATTTGAACATTATTTTATTTAAAGTATTTTTAATATATGTTTACATAGACTTTTTGGTTTATTTAATTAATTTTATTTCAGTATTAATTATTTTATGTAAAAACTAAATAAAAAAAAAGAAAATTTGCCATGGCAAAACAAAATACATTTTTAATACTTAATTTTATTTGAAGTATTTTTTAAATATGTTTTATATCGTTTTTTTTATTAATTAATTTTATTTGATTATTAATTATTTTAAGTTAAACTAAATAAAAATGTAAATAAAATAAAAATGTTAATACTTTATTTTAACATTTAGCCTATTTTATTCAAAGTGTTTTTGTTATTTATTTTTATTGCAGTTTTAATTATTTTAAGTTAAACTAAATCAACATGAAAAAACATTAAAAATATGTTTAAATATATATATAATTATTATTTTTTTTGCTAATTCATTTTATTTTAGTATTAGTTATTTTAAGTTAATCTAAATAAAAATGAGAAAATTAGGCCATGGCAAAACAATATATATTTTTTTAATACTTTATTTTATTTAAGTATTTTTTTATGGCTTTAGTTGAAGTTTAACTGTAATAACCCTGGGGATTTCACACAGAAAGGCAGTTTTGTTCTGCTCTTATTAAATGTGATTATGAATATGATTATGAATATGCTCATTTTGTAATTAAGAGAGTATTTCTATATAAGGGAAATCTGGTCAGACTCATCAGATTAATGAATGATCAGTTTGTATGCTCAAGCTAAAGTTTGCCGCTGCTCATATTTCTCTTTATTCCTCTATTAAATAGGATGGATCAGTTTTATTCCTTGTGTTATTGCTGTAATATATATTGCCTCAGCATATTCTGTGTTCCAGTGTGTTGATGTGTAAAAGATGTATTGGGAGAAAGATGAAGAATGAAATGTGTAATTATTCAGCCAGTTTAATGTCAGTAGTCTGTACACTGAGCAGAGTCGACCAATCGCAACAGTCTGGGCCATCTGACCAATCAGAGCAGAGTAGCTCACAGAGAGGCGGGGTTTAGAGAGACTGAATCCTTGACTGAAGCGTTTGAGATGCAGTGAGAGAAGAGCTGATGCTGCCATGAATATGATGAGAAAATAAAAGTGTTTTTTGACCTTTGATGCATGTAAAGCTGTTGTAGGAGACCTCAGAAACAAACGAGGAACCTTTAAAATAGCAACATGTGGGCTCTTTAAGGTCTGTTTGATGCATTTGCAGTAGTTGTATGGGTCAGCGTTGGGCTGATGAACTGACCCCGGCTCCCGCAGTGGTTTCTGCATTAATACTGCAGTCCGCCTGTGGGCCGGATCTATACTGGACCTGGTCTCAGAGAAAGCCTCCGTCTGCAGAATGTGAAAATCCAATGCAGGAGAGATGCTGTATTACACAGGTCAAGGACTCGCCGCTCACCTCTGTGTTCCCGGACCTGAAGGGTTCAGGATGAAGGAGGGATGACTCCATACAGGGGGGAATGTGTGGCGTGTCACAGCGCATCTCCGGAATAATCAGGAAAGTCATGTCACATCTTTGTCTTCAATTCAGTTTAATATTGATCCATTAAGCAAATACCCAGAATGCCCTAGCAACTGCATAGCAACGCCACGGTATCATGGAGACCTGCAAACTGCACTGGGTATTTATTTCCCTGATTGAGGAAATATTCTACTTATATATGAGTGTTATTAAAGTGTTTCATCCATCCATGCATCCATGCATCCATGCATCCGTCCATCCATCCATCCACCCATGCATCCATCCATCCATCCATCCATCCATCCATCCATCCATCCATGCATCCATCCATCCATCCATCCATCCATCCATGCATGCACCCATCCATCCATGCATGCACCCATCCATCCATCCATGCATCCATCCATCCATCCATGCATGCACCCATCCATCCATCCATCCATCCATCCATCCATCCATCCATCCATCCATCCATCCATCCATCCATCCATGCATCCATCCATCCATCCATCCATCCATCCATCCATCCATCCATCCATCCACCCATGCATGCATCCATCCATCCATGCATCCATCCATGCATCCATCCATCCATCCATCCATCCATGCATCCATCCATCCACCCATGCATGCATCCATCCATCCATCCATCCATCCATGCACCAATCCATCCATCCATCCATGCATCCATCTATCCATCCATCCACCCACGCATGCATCCATCCATCCATCCATCCATCCATCCATCCATGCATCATCCATCCATCCATGCATCCATGCATCCATCCATCCATGCATCCATCCATCCATGCATGCATCCATCCATCCATCCATCCATCCATCCATCCATCCATGCATCCATGCATCCATGCATCCATCCACCCACCCATGCATCCATCCATCCCTCCATCCACCCATGCATCCATCCACCCATGCATCCATCCATGCATGCATCCATCCTTCCATCCATCCATCCATCCATCCATCCATCCATCCATCCATCCATCCATCCATCCATCCATCCATCCATCAATGCATCCATCCATCCATGCATCCATCCATCCATACATCCATCTATCCATCAATGCATCCATCCATCAATGCATCCATCCATCCATCCATCCATCCATCCATCCATCCATCCATCCATCCATCCATCTATCCATCAATGCATCCATCCATCCATGCATCCATCCATCCATACATCCATCCATCCATCCATACATCCATCCATGCATCCATCCATCCATCCATCCCTCCATCCACCCATGCATAATATTTGTTGTTATTTATATTTATTATATTAGATTTTTTTTTTTATAAAATTTAAATTTTATTTTTATATTTGGTAATATTTATTTATTTTCCTCTTTATTTTCTTGTATTTATTTATTTGTTTACCTTTTATATTTAGTTGTATTTATTTATATTTGTTTATTTATATATATATATACACTCACCTAAAGGATTATTAGGAACACATACTAATGCTGTGTTTGACGCCCTTTCGCCTTCAGAACTGCCTTAATTCTACATGGCATTGATTCAACAAGGTGCTGAAAGCATTCTTTAGAAATGTTGGCCCATATTGATAGGAGAGCATCTTGCAGTTGATGGAGATTTGTGGGATGCACATCCAGGGCACGAAGCTCCCGTTCCACCACATCCCAAAGATGCTCTATTGGGTTGAGATCTGGTGACTGTGGGGGCCATTTTAGTTCAGTGAACTCATTGTCATGTTCAAGAAACCAATTTGAAATGATTGGAGCTTTGTGACGGTGCATTATCCTGCTGGAAGTAGCCATCAGAGGATGGGGACATGCTGGTCATAAAGGGATGGACATGGTCAGAAACAATGCTCAGGTAGGCCGTGGCATTTAAACGATGCCCAATTGACACTAAGGGGCCTAAAATGTGCCAAGAAAACATCCCCCACACCATTACACCACCACCACCAGCCTGCACAGTGGTAACAAGGCATGATGGATCCATGTTCTCATTCTGTTTACGCCAAATTCTGACTCTTACATCTGAATGTCTCAACAGAAATCCAGACTCATCAGACCAGGCAACATTTTTCCAGTCTTCAACTGTCCAATTTTGGTGAGCTTGTGCAAATTGTAGCCTCTTTTTTCTATTTGTAGTGGAGATGAGTGGTACCCGGTGGGGTCTTCTGCTGTTGTAGCCCATCCGCCTCAAGGTTGTGAGTGTTGTGGCTTCAGAAATGCTTTGCTGCAGACCTCGGTTGTAACGAGTGGTTATTTCAGTCAAAGTTGCTCTTCTATCAGCTTGAATCAGTCGGCCCATTCTCCTCTGACCTCTAGCATCAACAAGGCATTTTCTCCCACAGGACTGCCGCATACTGGATGTTTTTCCCTTTTACACCATTCTTTGTAAACCCTAGAAATGGTTGTGCGTGAAAATCCCAGTAACTGAGCAGATTGTGAAATACTCAGACCGGCCTGTCTGGGTCCGTGTACGTTTTGATCGTTTGATTTCCTATTTGAAATGAAATAAGCAGAAATGAGAAAATGGCTCCTTTATTCGTTTTTTCGTTTAAAAAAAAACGAAAAAGCAAGATTTCGGCTTGCTTTTTCGTTTCACGGGTAAAAAACGGATAAATGACTTCAAAATTCGTTTTCCACATGTGGGCGGTCATGAGACGCCCCTTTCCGCTGATTGGTCAAGCAAATCTGAGCATGTGACGTCATCAGCCCTTCCCCAGTTCTTTGTAACAAAATAATAGTCTTCTTAAATTGTACAGGGCATGGGCTTTCTTCTGTGCAACTTAACGCGTTTCACAGAAAAAGTTATATCAGAAATATCAAATATTAATCTGCACCCAGCCTGCTTTATTTAGCTGTGTGGAGTTGGCTAAATATGTGTGGTGAAGCTGCGCAAGACAGCGAAGAGCGGGTGTGACCATGCAATGTTCAGACCAGTGTTATACGCAGCAGTCATACCTTTTCTTTACAATACGCTCGGTTTTGGACAAGGGATGGTCATTGCAAATACTGTAGGCCTAATAGCGATGATGGTGATTTTAAATTTTTACTGTAACTGTAATCAGAGCCGCGAAGCGAGGAGATGACTGACAGGACAATAGCGGAGGCAAGCGCAAGATAACTTTTGTTAATAAAAAATATTGATTTGTTTAATGTAAGAGTTTGTCTTTGTTTTATTGTTGTTGTTTTTAATCAAATAATAGTGAACCACAAACTGAGCATTCGTTTTAAAGAGGAATTTCCAAAGATTTTTTATTTATTAATGTGAGTATTTTGTCATCCGTTTTTTTTTTTAAATAAAAGTTTAATATGTGTAGGTTTTTTTTTTTTATTGTAGGCCTACAATTTTTTTGTAGTTGAGTTTTCATTAAAAATGGTAATGCCGGTAATGATGGAAATTCATGGTATGCGGGTGTATCATGTAATTTGCTTATTCGTTTTGTTAATAACGATATATATAATAATAGTATATAATGTTAATAATTGTCACTACAGCTGCTGAACCATTGACAAATCTTTTCTTGATAAATGTATGGATAACACAAGTTATGGTGTTGTCACAATTAATCAAAATATCCAACTTTAACGTTGCTAAATGGCATCTATAAAATTATGATTTTCTCTTCTATTTAAATGCACATTTCTTTTTACAGTTTTTCTCTATTTTCCAACAAAAATAGCTTCAAACAAAGTATAGGTTTCTTTCTTGCATAATTCACCGTTTTTGAACAGTTGGATGATTCTAGAATCCATTACGCTGCCAACTATAGCTACTGGCAGTTTTATAATTTCATAGGCCTGGAATAATAAAATTTTTCCCAAAATTTCATATTTATATAATTAAAATATTATATTTAGAACATAAATCTAAAAATCTCATTAGCCTACATTATTTAGGCAATTGTAATTACAGTGTAAGTGGATTTTGATAAATGGTAAGATAGATTTTGTTGATATTGATTTCATTTAATTCTTATAACAGCCATGTATCGTGGTAAATAGTGTAATTACTTAAAAAGATGGTCAACAAATGTAACTTTACTTTATAAGAGGTGTGCCCTAAAAAGTGAGCATGCAATTTTGAAAACACCAAAGCGCACGTTCTTTAGTCTGTTTGGATACTTCAAACACAAGTTTGCACTGCCTGTTTGGTTTACCTGTGTAGCCTACACATTAGTAACATGCGTTTTGTCCGACTCATAGCGCGCGTCCTCGATGCTTTATTTACCATATAGCCTAAGCGCGCGTTCTTAACGCGTTTTCCTTGACCCCGAAGCCCATGTTAAGAAAGCGCGTTTTTGTGGTAAACCACGCGTCAAGGACGTGCGTTTTGCTGTCAAATCGCCGGCACCCACGCAAGGCACGCCCGCTCGCGATATTCCATTATTATCCAAAATTCTATTATGGAATCTTATGAGGCATAATGAGGGCGCCTCTATCCTGTTAGTCACACAGAGTCATTGTTTGAAGCTATTTTTGTTGGAAAAATAGAGAAAAAACTGTAAAAAGAAATGTGCATTTAAATAGAAGAGAAAATCATAATTTTATAGATGCCATTTAGCAACGTTAAAGTTGGATATTTTGATTAATTGTGACAACACCATAACTTGTGTTATCCATACATTTATCAAGAAAAGATTTGTCAATGACGTTCAGCAACTGTAGTGGTTATTTTGATCTTCCTCCACTCTTTGAACAAAACAATTATTAACATTATATACTATTATTATATATATCGTTATTAACAAAACGAATAAGCAAATTACATGATACACCCGCATACCATGAATTTCCATCATTACCGGCATTACCATTTTTAATGAAAACTCAACTACAAAAAAATTGTAGGCCTACAATAAAAAAAAAACTACATATATTAAACTTTCATTTAAAAAAAAAAACGGATGACACAAAATAGGCCTACTCACATTAATAAATAAAAAATCTTTGGAAATTCCTCTTTAAAACGAATGCTCAGTTTGTGGTTCACTATTATTTGATTAAAAACAACAACAATAAAACAAAGACAAACTCTTACATTAAACAAATCAATATTTTTTATTAACAAAAGTTATCTTGCGCTTGCCTCCGCTATTGTCCTGTCAGTCATCTCCTCGCTTCGCGGCTCTGATTACAGTTACAGTAAAAATTTAAAATCACCATCATCGCTATTAGGCCTACAGTATTTGCAATGACCATCCCTTGTCCAAAACCGAGCGTATTGTAAAGAAAAGGTATGACTGCTGCGTATAACACTGGTCTGAACATTGCATGGTCACACCCGCTCTTCGCTGTCTTGCGCAGCTTCACCACACATATTTAGCCAACTCCACACAGCTAAATAAAGCAGGCTGGGTGCAGATTAATATTTGATATTTCTGATATAACTTTTTCTGTGAAACGCGTTAAGTTGCACAGAAGAAAGCCCATGCCCTGTACAATTTAAGAAGACTATTATTTTGTTACACAGAACTGGGGAAGGGCTGATGACGTCACATGCTCAGATTTGCTTGACCAATCAGCGGAAAGGGGCGTCTCATGACCGCCCACATGTGGAAAACGAATTTTGAAGTCATTTATCCGTTTTTTACCCGTGAAACGAAAAACGAAAAAGCAAGCCGAAATCTCGTTTTTTCGTTTTTTTTTAAACGAAAAAACGAATAAAGGAGCCATTTTCTCATTTCTGCTTATTTCATTTCAAATAGGAAATCAAACGATCAAAACGTACACGGTCCCGTCTGGCACCAACAACCATGCCACGCTCAAAATTGCTTAAATCACCTTTCTTTCCCATTCCGACATTCAGTGTGGAGTTCAGGAGATTGTCTTGACCAGGACCACACCCATAAATGCATTGAAGCAACTGCCATGTGATTGGTTGATTAGATAATTGCATTAATGAGAAATTGAACAGTTTCCGTGTCCAGGGATCGGGTCGTCTAGGCCCCCGCCTTCGACTGCTGCCCGATTCGCTTTGCACCGGCCCCTTACGGTCCCTCCCGTGAGTGGTGGGCCCACGGGAAGGTGTCCCCACGTCGCTCCTTCGGGCTGAGCCCGGCCGGACCCCGTGGGGGAAGGCCCGGCCACCAGGCGCTCGCATACGAGCCCCAACCCCAGGCCTGGCTCCAGGGTGGGGCCCCGGCTGCGCCATACCGGGCGACGTCACGGTCCTCCTTCTTTTTGTCATCATAAGGGTTTTTGACTCCTCGGTGGCAAGGCACCGGGGGTGGATGAGATCCGCCCTGAGTACCTCAAGTCTCTGGATGTTGTGGGGCTGTCTTGGCTGACACGCCTCTGCAGCATCGCGTGGCGGTCGGGGACAGTGCCTCTGGGATGGCAGACCGGGGTGGTGGTCCCTCTTTTTAAGAAGGGGGACCGGAGGGTGTGTTCCAACTATAGGGGGATCACACTTCTCAGCCTCCCCGGGAAAGTCTATGCCAGGGTACTGGAGAGGAGAATCCGGCCGATAGTGGAACCTCGGATTCAGGAGGAACAGTGTGGTTTTCGTCCTGGTCGCGGAACACTGGACCAGCTCTATACCCTCTACAGGGTGCTGGAGGGTTCATGGGAGTTTGCCCAACCAGTCCACATTTGTTTTGTGGATTTGGAGAAGGCATTCGACTGTGTCCCTCGCGGCGTCCTGTGGAGGGTGCTCTGGGAGTATGGGGTCCGGGGTCCTTTGCTGAGGGCTGTCCGGTCCCTGTATGACCGAAGCAGGAGTTTGGTCCGCATTGCCGGCAGTAAGTCAGACTTGTTCCCGGTGCATGTTGGACTCCGGCAGGGCTGCCCTTTGTCGCCGGTTCTGTTCATAATTTTTATGGACAGAATTTCTAGGCGCAGCCAAGGGCCGGAGGGTGTCAGGTTTGGGGACCACACGGTTTCGTCTCTGCTCTTTGCAGATGATGTTGTCGTGTTGGCCCCTTCTAACCAGGATCTTCAGCATGCATTGGGACGGTTTGCAGCCGAGTGTGAAGCGGCTGGGATGAGGATCAGCACCTCCAAATCCGAGGCCATGGTCCTCAGTCGGAAAAGGGTGGCTTGCCCACTCCAGGTTGGTGGAGAGTTCCTGCCCCAAGTGGAGGAGTTTAAGTATCTAGGGGTCTTGTTCACGAGTGAGGGGAGGATGGAACGGGAGATTGACAGACGGATCGGTGCAGCTTCTGCAGTAATGCGGTCGATGTACCGGTCTGTCGTGGTGAAGAAAGAGCTAAGCCGTAAGGCGAAGCTCTTGATTTACCGGTCAATCTACGTTCCTACTCTCACCTATGGTCATGAGCTTTGGGTCATGACCGAAAGGACAAGATCCCGGATACAGGCGGCCGAAATGAGCTTTCTCCGCAGGGTGGCTGGGCGCTCCCTTAGAGATAGGGTGAGAAGCTCAGTCACTCGGGAGGAACTCGGAGTAGAGCCGCTGCTCCTCCACATCGAGAGGGGACAGCTGAGGTGGCTCGGGCATCTGTTCCGGATGCCTCCTGAACGCCTTCCCGGGAAGGTGTTTCGGGCATGTCCAACCGGGAGGAGGCCCCGGGGAAGACCGAGGACACGCTGGAGGGATTGTCTCCCGGCTGGCCTTGGAACGCCTCGGTGTCCCCCCGGAAGAGCTAGAGGAAGTGTCTAGGGAGAGGGAAGTCTGGGCATCTCTGCTTAGACTGCTGCCCCCGCGACCCGGCCCCGGATAAGCGGAAGAAGATGGATGGATGGATGGATGGAGAAATTGAACAGGTGTTCCTAATAATCCTTTAGGTGAGTGTGTATATATATATATAATTTTTTTTTAAATGTAGTTTCTCTCCTCTAGTTCCTCTTGTTTCCCTGAATGCGCTCTAAACTGATCTGTGAGCTGTTCCTCTGATCTGACCTGAGTTCTGTGCCATGTGAAGTCTCTCATCGATCAGCTCTCCTGTAGCGTCCGCTGCTCCAGCTCCGGCTATAATTAACCAAACAAAGCTTATTGATTCTGCTTGTCGCTGAAATTGTTTGTGTGCGCTGGAGGTTGGAGGAGCGTTTGTTGGCCATAAATAAAAGCAGAAAGGAAAGCATGTAATGGATGCCGGAGAGCCGCTAGTTGTATATTTCTCTGTCAGGTTTAGGAGGCTTGCTCAGGTTTAGGGCGGTGTGGCTCTTTATACGGATCTCCTGGATGTCATCTTAAGCTGCTCTGATGCCGGATGGGCGTTTATGTGTGTCTGAAGGCAGGCGTGGATTTATTTAACTCAATAAATCAGAGGATTGTCCGACAAACTGCTGTAAAACACAAGGTCCTGCGAGGAACAACGGACAGATTGTTTCGAGGCAGAAGCTCTAAATTAAAAGCTCGGCTTCACCTTTGGCAGGATCAGTTTCAGTCTGTGTCTGAGTTCAGCTTTTGCTTTCCTGTGTGACTTCAGCTCTGAGATTTCTGAAGGGTCACGTGACTCTGAAGACTGGTGTGTGTGTGTGTGTGTGTGTGTGTGTGTGTGTGTGTGTGTGTGTGTGTGTATTGTTTTATTGTATGCAGCCTTTCTGAAATCTGCCTCCAGTCATTTAATACCGTTACTGAACTTAAGTTAATTTAAAAAGTTTCTATGTGCAGTGCCGCTGTCCTGTAAACAGTCCGCTGTCCTGCCCTGTCCTTTTTTTTTTTATTCAAAAATTGCACAGTTAACATGAGCATACACACATAAAAATAACATATTGTGCAGTTTCCAACATAGCAAGTTTTTTTTTTTTTTTCAACATAAAAAAAAAAAAAAAAAAAAAGACTCACAACATATACAACCAGGGGAAGTACAGACTTACAAAAATATATCAAATTGTTTACACACCTTCACAGTTTTTGTTGCCTTTTGATTAAGAGAATACTTTATCGTGTTGATATATTGCTTGACCTCAATGTTAAAAGCAATAAAAGATGTTTTGGAATGCGCAAACTTACATTTATGAATGTAAAATTTTGCCAAGAGAATAATGAGATTAATAATGAAAGTTTCATTAGGCCTAGACTTAGTTCTGTTGAGGTCATACAAGCCGAAAAGAACATCCTTCCAATACAACTTAAAAAATCTTTCTCAATTTTTTTTACAATAAAATTACAAATGTCAGACCAGAAACTCTGGACAAAAGGGCAGTGCCAAAACAAGTGGGTAACTGTTTCAATACTCAGAGCAGAAAGTGCACCTTACATCAATGTCTTTTTTTAATTTTTTAACAATATGATCATTAGATGGGTAGAACTTATGTATAGCTGTCCTGTAAAGTCCTCACCGATCTCACACACACGCACCGCACGCACGCACGCACGCACACACACACACACACACACACACACACACAGACAGTGTCTCCAGAGCAAACATCTTTTTGAGCTTTGTTTATTAATTAAATTGTCGAGCTCTCTCTCCCGGTCAGGGCCGGCCCGTGGCATAGGCGGAATAGGCAAATGCTAGGGGCGCCACTCATCCATAAGGGCGCCAAAATGTATTACTGATACTATTTTATTAATATTAATTTGAAATATTACCAAATAAAGCGCAAAAAACTTAACCAAGTCCCCCGCCTCTTCCCGGTCCGCCTCAATCTCCCCCGCCGAGCTACTTGAAGGGCGTCAGAAATATAACGCGCGATCAGTTTAATGTTGGGAATTTGTTGTGTCGCGTCGCCTCTCGCCGCATCTAATGTAGACAGGATTACTTTCATTTTTTTAGGGTGCTTGGCCGCTCGCTCCAGGTGTAGATCCGGTGAAAGTTGCCTGATAATTTATGACGGATGGCCGAATTGTAGTGTCTTAAAAAACAGAAGCCCTCTGATGCAGGCAAGATAAGGGAAACACTGCAAAAATGCTCTTCTTATTTAGTATTTGTGTCTTGTTTCTAGTCTAAATATCTAAACATTCTTAAACCAAGATGCATTTACTAGATAAGTAAAATAATATTTTTTCTTAAGTGAGTTTATGCTTAAAACAAGCTAAATTATCTGCCAATGGGGTGAGAAAAATAATCTTGTTTCTGATTGAAATCTTGTTTCTGTCCCAAACAGAAATAAGATACTTTTTCTGACCCCATTTGGCAGATAATTGTGCTAGTTTTAAGCTAAAACTCACTTCATTTTGATTTTTTCCCCCAGAAAACAAGGAAAAAATATCTAATGTCATTTTACAAGTAAAACTGGAAATTAATTCCAGTTTTACCTTAAACTATATGCAAGCAGCTGTTCTGTGTTCTCCAGAGGCCACAGACAGTGTATTTTGTAAAAAAAAAAAAAAAAAAAATTCATATCTGTTTTTTTTAAACGCATGTAATATCACTTTTTTAATAGCCTAATGTTTTTACTCTACAGTTGTGCAGTTTTAAGGGGACATATGGACATTTTAAAATGTATTTGCCGAAATTAGTAATGATATTTATATACAGGTTTATATAAAATAGCTACATTTTATGTAAATTTCACATTAAATATCTAAATTTCTCCAAAGTTTAATTCATGGTGAAAACATGAATGTGCATATTAGTGAAAGTTTGCTGCCATCTACTGGAAAACAAACACTTTTGCTAGTTCTCAATTGTTTGTGCATGAATGCTGGATGCAATTACTTGTTATTTGTGTTTAGGCTGTAATGTGGCATACACTCAAAAAAAAAGGCTCGTAATCATAGGGGAACCTTTTTTAGCGCTATATAGCACCAATTTTGGTGCTTCAGTGGTTCTTCAGTGGTTCTTCAGCGGTGCTATATAGCACCTTAGTCAAAGAACCGGTGAAGAACCTCTGAAGAACCGCTGAAGAACCACTGAAGCACCAAAATTGGTGCTATATAGCGCTAAAAAAGGTTCCCATATGATTACGAGCCAAGAACCATTTT
>JARQWZ010002134.1:87500-97500 GCA_033150135.1 Gobio occitaniae | reverse complement strand
TTTGAAGTGATATATTCTTGAGAACTCAGAGATGTGGATTCAGACGGCAGTTTAATGACCACACGACCTGGTGTTTGTCTAAAGCAGTCGGTCATTCGGCCGGGGATTTTTACGCGGGTGGTGGGAGACGGACGGCAATAAAATCACTGACTAGCCGCTGTAAATGATGACAATACCTTCTGACCGCACGAGAAACAATTACCAGGGCTTCAGCAACTGCTTCCCCACTAACAGAACGAGCTAGAAAATTACACTTTTCCCGGGACACAACATCATGGCCACCAACAAAACTCAGCAAAGATTGTTCTTGCTCCGGCTATAACTTTTGGATATTCGGTAGCGGTGCCACAACAGAATGAATGGCTTTCCTCGCATCTTTCTCCGCTGCCATTACTGAACTACAACTCAAACTAGCGCACAACATCAACGTCATCGCTCTCAGCCACGCCCTCTGTTCGCTGATTGGACCGGTGAAAATTTGTCCGGAGAAAACCTAAGAATACACCGCAGTTCCAGACGGAGAACTGAAGGAAAATGAAAATTGAGCGGAATTACGTAGGAGGGCGGAGCCAGGCTATGTAACTCAGGCCCTGTGAGCTTTAGCACCCTGTAGACAGTTTGGGCTGTTTCCACTAGATGGCAGCAAACACTGGGAAGCTTTTCAATTTGGGTCGGCCAAATCCAGGCGGAAATCCCAAAAATGGTCCCAGAGCTTAAGAGGTTAAAACCAGAACAAATATCTGCCAATGCGATCAGAAACATAATCAGTTTTTTCCCTTTGAATAGTATTTTATTTTTCTGGCCCCATTCTTTTTTTAAGCATAAACACACTTCATTTTAATGAATTTTTCAGAAAACAAGACATTGCATCCGAAGTAAATGTTTCTTGATTTAAGAATTTGTATTATTTGTTCTGGAAATCAAGGCAAAATTATGACATTTTTGCAGTTGTATGCTAGTTTGTTGTTTTGAACAGTGTTAGTGCGTCAATAACGCGTCCGGTCTTGTGTTTCCTTCAGTATGAACAGAAGTAGAGCAGAACATATGAATCAAGCCGTCTGCAGCCCTTCACCTGATTACTGTCAGTGATATCCAGCATCTGTCGTCTGTTCTGAGATCAGCTGTAATAAATAGTCTTCCCCCGGTTCTGCCTGTCAATCTGGCATCCGGCGCTGAGCTAATGGGCCGTTGAGTCTATATGCATTTGTGCTTATTCCTCTATCATTCCGCCTATTCTGTAAATATGGGCCAATTTGATGCAGACGCACGTATTTTACACCCTGGGGAACATGACGTGAAAATAATCTCTGATCAGACGTGTGCGTCTCAGGGAAGTGCAATGCATTACAGTCGCGTTGGTTTTTAAAAGCCGCCGCTGCATTGTCAGAGCGAATGCTAAAACTCCTCCGGATGTTCTGGATAATGCCTGCACACGTTCACGGTTTCTCTAGTCATGCTTGTAACTTGTTTTGCATTTTTTGGGCCTCTGGTGAAGTTACTTTTAGTTAAAATTTACTTTTATATTACACTCTTAAAAAATGCTGGCTTAAAAATAACCCAGCAATTGGGTTGTTTTAACCCAGCGATTGGGTTGTTTTAAGCAAACATTTAACCCAACCGCTGGGTTAAAACAACCCAATCGTCGCTGAGTTAAAACAACCAATCATCGCTGGGTTAAAACAACCCAATCGCTGGGTTAAAACAACCCAATCGCTGAGTTAAAACAACCCAATCGTCGCTGAGTTAAAACAACCCAATCGTCGCTGAGTTAAAACAACCCAATCGCTGGGTTAAAACAACACAATCGCTGGGTAGAAAAACAACACAATTGCTGGGTTAAAACAACACAATTGCTGGGTTAAAACAACACAAATGCTGGGTTAAAACAACTCAATCGCCGGGTGAAAACAACCCAACGCTGAGTTAAAATAACCCAATCGTCGCTGAGTTAAAACAACCCAATCGCTCGGTTAAAACAACACAATCGCTGGGTAGAAAAACAACACAAATGCTGGGTTAAAACAACTCAATCGCCGGGTTAAAACAACCCAATTGCTGGGTTAGTCCATTTTCAATCCAACTTGGGTTATTTTTAACCCAGCATTTTTTAGAGTGTAGTAATATTTCAGGATGAACTGAAGCGACTCATCGTTTATTAGAGAAATATGATCATAAAGCTTTTGAGGGAGGTTTATTTGTTCATCTGTCATTGTATTGCATTATGTTTTAAAACTACATAAAACTAAGCATTTAAATATCATATTAATAAGACATTATTGGCAGATATTGATATTTATATGAATTGTATGTAAGTATCTGCTGTTATGTACATTGCAAGCATCAGAATTTCATATTATCGTCATCGTATTGCATTGCATCAAATTGCATATTTTGAATAATATGTTGGTTCCATACACTCTAAAAAATGCTGGGTAAAAAATAACCCAAGTTGGGTTGAAAATGGACTAACCCAGCGATTGGGTTGTTTTAACCCAGCGGTTTGGTTTAATGTTTGCTTAAAACAACCCAATTGCTGGGTTAGTCCATTTTCAACCCAACTTGGGTTATTTTTAACACAGCATTTTTTAGAGTGTATTCTCACAATATCAGACTATATGAGCCATAAAAGCATGACGTATCAAATATGATAATATGATTATGATTTGACTGTTTAACTTTAGTGAGTGTATAGTTTGAGCATAAACAACATCTGCAAAGTTACGACGCTCAACGTTCAAAGCAAACTGAGATATTTTCTTTTACAAAAATCCCTTTTTAAGGACTACAACAAACGGCTGGGACTACAACGAGTTAGTGACATCACTAACCCTGAAATTTACATAAACCCCGCCCCCGGGAACATGTTGTTGAAGAGGAAGAGTTGTTGTAGTCGAGGATATTTGGGAGTCGCTCAAGCTGTCGTCCTGTCGTATTAATACAGTACGAACACAAACACAATAGCATGTCATAAAGCGAGATGACACCATCAGTTATAACCGTAATTAAACTAAACTATCCCTGTTCTCTCTTCATCAGCAGATATTCTCTGGCTCATCTCACAACAGTTCCCTCACCAGCGCTTTATAGATTATCAAGACAGAATATGCTAATCAATGAAGACTCATAAATTCATCAACTATCCCTTCAGAAACGTCCTGTCTCATTCGACACGTTGTCTCTTCTTCTTGAGTCTCTCCATCATTGTCCGACTCCGGTTTGAACATAAAAGACTGTTTCGGCCATTTTCAGTGTGTCTGCGTGAGGTAATCTGAGCTGCTAACACAAGCTCTTGAAGCTCCGCCCTCTTCTAGAAAGGGGGCGGGGAGCAGCAGCTCATTTGCATTTAAAGGGACAGCCACCGACAATTTTAACATGCTGTTTTTTGAGCTCAAACTTCACACACACACTCATCAGAGACTTATCTTACATCTTGTACAAAAGGGGCATTATAGGACCCCTTTAGCACCATTATTTATTGTTTTAATTGCTGTTAATCTTGAATCAGAATAACTTCATCTCTTCTCTGATGGCGAGGGTGGGGCCACCTGTCACTCACATGAGATCCACCAATAGCAAACCACAACTATCCAATCAATTCCCCACAGACAAAATCAAGCCCCGCCCTACATTTGTTCTTGTTTGAGAAGCGCTTCACTCGCATCTACGGCACAATAGAGAAGAAAAGATGAGCGACTTTTATATTTAAAGAAATATATGCACCTTTCTGTGTAATATTTACATCTTTTACACACAATTATGATGTTTAATTGTGTCTCAGTATTCAAATGTTGTTGTTAAAATACATTTGTTCTTGTTTGACAAGCGTTTCACTAGATATACGGCACACTAGAGAAGAAAAGACGAGCGCAACTTCCGTTTCATGTCGACTTTTATATTTAAAAAAATATATGCACCTATCTATGTAATATTTACATATTTTACACACAATTATGATGTTTAATTGTGTCTATATATTCAAATGTTGTTGTCAAAATCTGATTCAAAATGTGATTTCTGTCTGTCAGCCAATCACTGTCACTCACATGAGATCCACCAATAGCAAACCACAACTATCCAATCAATTCCCCACAGACAAAATCAAGCCCCGCCCTACATTTGTTCTTGTTTGTGAAGCGTTTCACTAGATATACGGCACAATAGAGAAGAAAAGACGAGCGCAACTTCCGTTTCATGTCGACTTTTATATTTAAAGAAATATATGCACCTTTCTATGTAATATTTACATCTTTTACACACAATTATGATGTTTAATTGTGTCTATATATTCAAATGTTGTTGTCAAAATGATTCAAAATGTAATTTCTGTCTGTCAGCCAATCACTGTCACTCACATGAGATCCACCAATAGCAAACCACAACCATCCAATCAATTCCCCACAGACACAATTAAGCCCCGCCCTACATTTGTTCTTGTTTGTGAAGCGTTTCACTCGCATCTACGGCACAATAGAGAAGAAAAGACGAGCGACTTTTATATTTAAAGAAATATATGCACCTTTCTATGTAATATTTACATCTTTTACACACAATTATGATGTTTAATTGTGTCTCAGTATTCAAATGTTGTTGTTAAAATACATTTGTTCTTGTTTGACAAGCGTTTCACTAGATATACGGCACACTAGAGAAGAAAAGACGAGCGCAACTTCCGTTTCATGTCGACTTTTATATTTAAAGAAATATATGCACCTATCTAAGTAATATTTACATATTTTACACACAATTATGATGTTTAATTGTGTCTATATATTCAAATGTTGTTGTCAAAATCTGATTCAAAATGTGATTTCTGTCTGTCAGCCAATCACTGTCACTCACATGAGATCCACCAATAGCAAACCACAACCATCCAATCAATTCCCCACAGACAAAATCAAGCCCGCCCTACATTTGTTCTTGTTTGTGAAGCGTTTCACTAGATATACGGCACAATAGAGAAGAAAAGACGAGCGCAACTTCCGTTTCATGTCGACTTTTATATTTAAAGAAATATATGCACCTTTCTATGTAATATTTACATCTTTTACACACAATTATGATGTTTAATTGTGTCTATATATTCAAATGTTGTTGTCAAAATGATTCAAAATGTGATTTCTGTCTGTCAGCCAATCACTGTCACTCACATGAGATCCACCAATAGCAAACCACAGCCATCCAATCAATTCCCCACAGACACAATTAAGCCCCGCCCTACATTTGTTCTTGTTTGAGAAGCGCTTCACTCGCATCTACGGCACAATAGAGAAGAAAAGACGAGCGACTTTTATATTTAAAGAAATATATGCACCTTTCTGTGTAATATTTACATCTTTTACACACAATTATGATGTTTAATTGTGTCTCAGTATTCAAATGTTGTTGTTAAAATACATTTGTTCTTGTTTGACAAGCGTTTCACTAGATATACGGCACAATAGAGAAGAAAAGACGAGCGCAACTTCCGTTTCATGTCGACTTTTATATTTAAAGAAATATATGCACCTTTCTATGTAATATTTACATCTTTTACACACAATGTTTAATTGTGTCTATATATTCAAATGTTGTTGTCAAAATGATTCAAAATGTAATTTCTGTCTGTCAGTCAATCACTGTCACTCACATGAGATCCACCAATAGCAAACCACAACCATCCAATCAATTCCCCACAGACACAATTAAGCCCCGCCCTACATTTGTTCTTGTTTGTGAAGCGTTTCACTCCATATACGGCACTAAATGAAGAAGAAAAGACTGTTGCATTGCATCTTTTGTTTCTGGCTGATTTTAAACTGGCTGTTTATGCTGTTGTCTTCTGTATGTAAATGAGGACGTGTTCACAAACTCTCTCTCTCTCTCTCTCTCTCGCTCTCTCTCTCTCTCTCTCGTTCAGCAGGTGCGTCTTTCGTTCCGAGCTGTGATGCTCTTCATGGATTGTAAGATGGTGGATGCTCTTCGTGGCCGGAGGAGAGCGCGGGCGTCCGTCTGTAAGCCGCCCTGCTCCTTCTGGTTTCTGCTGCTGTTCGGCGTCGGAGGACTGGTTCTCTTCATCCACCTGCAGGATCTGTCGGATATGGTGCTCCAACAAGCTCCAGGTAAGGAGAAATGGACCATTATCATCATCAATCAGCATGTCGAATAAGTTTGGGATGTGTCATGTGTGCCATTCGTTCCCAAGTTCATGGTTTTTCTAATGAATGTGGTTAGTGGGTTTTATTTCCGAGCGTGCACACACAAAATGAACTTTTTGCGACACCTGTGAACTGAGGAAATAGTGCCGTAAAAGTCCAGTCATTAATAATGCATATATTTATGTCAGAATGAGTTCTCAAGCTGTTTTGTCCTGCCGATTCACTCATTCACCAGCCAGTGTCTCTGTGCAACACAATCTGTCACAAAAGCATCCAAAACAATCATGATTTTGGCAATTATTTTCATTTTTTGGGGAGGAATATCTCACCACTGAGAGAATTTCTTGCAATTATAGTAACACTTTATTTTACAGTGTCCTTGTTACATCTGTCACATGTACTTACCATAGTAATAACAGTAAATAATGCATAATTACATGCAACTAACCCTAACCGTAAGTACATGTAGTTAATTAATATTACTCAGTACTTAAATATATAGCGACACCTTAAAATAAAGTGTAACCAAACGTTTTTAATGGAACAGTTTATTGAACCTTCAGGCAAGATATAAGATAAAACTTTGCATATGGGTCATTCTGTGTCAAATTAACCATATTAAGAGCCACATTAAGATCTCCATATCTCTGGGATTGAACCATCGAGGGCCTTTTAAATGGAGATACCAAAAGAAAATTTGCTAAGAACCAGAATCTAAAAGGATATTAAGATAGCTTTAATAGTACTTGAGATACCGGCGTTCAAACCTAAGACAAAAAACACAAGAACTGCTTTTTTTTTCATTTTTGAGCGGTCACCGTTGGGATATAATGCAACAAAGATTGCTAAAGTCAACAGATTTTAGTAATAGACCTACCAATCTCGGTGTGAAAATAATTGAATGATGCTGCCATCTTTCTAAAGTCCTTTTTACACCCCTGTAATTTGGCTCCAGATCTATTATCTCCAGTCGATATACATCCACAACATTTAATATTTTGGCTTTCACCACTATTCCAGTTTGTCTTTCAACTGAAAAACATATTAACAAACATTTGAACCGGAGTTGAGTTGACAAGAAAATATTTGATATATCAGGCTTTTATGGCTCATATAGTCTAATATAGTGAGAATATGGAAAAACAGTTTTATTCAGAGGCTTAATATTGTGCTGATGTTGATATAATAATTGTGATGCTCGTAATGTAAGTCAGTGAGATCTTTATAACAGCAGAGACTTGTATTAAAATGCATATAAATATCAATATCTGCCAATAATATGTCTTAGTAAGATGATATTTAAATGCTTAGATTTATGTAGTTTTAACATATAATGTGATGATGATTGAGAGATGAACATATAAACCTTCCTCAAAAGCCTGATGATCATATTTGACACAAATTTTTCTAAAAAAAAAATTATGTATGGATTATCAAGTAAACCTGAGTTAAATTTACGATAAAAAAACGGCAGCTGTGGTTGTCAGAACCTTACCGTAAAAAATACGGTAGCAACACTTGAGGTTTTACAGATTTCAGTTAAATTTACAGTAAATAACCATATTTCATTAACTGACTTAACATGTTGAATTACCAACCTATTGAAAAACTAATATCTGTTATGTTCCTTTGATATATACTGACAACCACCAATCACAGTAGAGCTGAGAGTCACATGATCAATCAAAGCTTTTAGGAGGACAATAGACAACGCAATAAACATTAATTTAACATCATTACATGTAACATAAAACCCTAATGTACACAACTGATGAGAAAAAACTAAAAAGAAACGCAGTTATTTAAACGAAAATACATCTCACGCAGGGAATTTCTTTTTTCACTGTAAATTACACAACGACTTGTTCTTTTACACTTCCAAAAGCTGTAAATTTAACGGTATTTTACTGTAAAATTGCATTAAATGTAAGGTTAGATCTATTACAGTTATTCACCGTATATAGTACAGACACTTTCTGTTAACCAGTTAATAACCGTGGCATTTTTACAGTCTTTTACCGTTAAAATCACGATAATTTTTTACAGTGATAAGATTTGCAGCAAAAAAGACACGTGAAGCACGAGCTGAAGGTGGATGTTTGTGCAATTGACATGAAGTAGAAAGACTTTAATCCTATTATGAAAAAACGCTGGGATGTTTTAACCCAAATGTGGGTCAAATATGGACAAACTGTTGGATTAATAATTAATTTTAAAATGTAACTCAACGGCTGGGTTTGTCCATATCGCCCATAAAACAACCAGGCATTTTTTAGAGTGATAGGATTAAAGTCTTTCTAAACTACAGAGCTTGAAAGGCAAATGATAATTTTTCAGCCAACAAAGATGTTTGACACACAACAGTCATTCTTTGATTTGATTTGCTTCAGATGAGAGACCTGCCAAAACATTCGAACTTCTCATGCGATGCTTGGCAAGTGTTCATTTGGGATCCTGGTTAAACATATTGTGCACTTTGGCTTTAGATGCACACGCGGTTAGAAACACATCTAGCAATACAGACAACAGAATAACTATTCAGATTACAATGGATGAACAGATGCATTAGATGCTGCTTTGGAATACTTGATTGTGATTGGCAGTATTTGTGTATATTTGGACTCTCTGTTGCGGTTTATTTTGGATAATGATCAGCTTTAATGCATGATCGGTTGTTCTGTCCTATATTTCTGCGTCACATGTAGGACTTGTTTGCTGACTTTTGAGCAGTAGAAATGAATCACACTGAAGTGAAAGCACAGCGTGATAAATCTTGGCTACCGGTGCCGCGGGAAACGGCTGTGATCATTACCGCAGGACTAGATTCAGGAGGACGCGCTGCAAACACCTGCTGTACTCAACCATGTTGTGCTTCCAAAATGATGAAAACAAAACACAGTTATGAACAAACACGGGCTGTGGATGAGCTCAACAGGCTCTTAGGCTTTTTTAGAGCTACCCAAAAGAATAAAATAATGATGATGATGATGATGAATCTCGTGATTGAGCCCGCTGGAGTGTTAGTGAGATGACGAGGAGAGAAGAGCGACTTTACCTTCCATGCTTGGAATGTGCTTATTTACTCTCAATAATGTGAATATCTTAGTCGAGCATTATTTATTTGTGTTCGCTACATTTCACTGTGGATTCTTTGGGAAGTCAGGCTTTGCAAACAGACGTTTACGATATGGACTCGACAGTAACGCCACAACATGTGAGTAACCGTGTTCATTCTGATGCCTGATCCGAGATCTGAGCGGCCAATCACAGCAGTGGCCGTTTACACTGAAGTCTCAAAGCAGACACGCCCCTTCAAACACAGCGTTCAAATCAGGGTAGGAAAAATCATTCTAACATTATAAGTGCACCCCAGGAAAAAATAAAACAATGCAGTTTATGACCCCTTTAAAATTACAGTGGAGCACCTCAGATTGAGTTTGAGTTCATATTGAGATTTCACTTTTGGTTGCATATTTTAGTGTTTGGGATGTGAGACTCGAGATGTTTCTTTTATGAGGGTATTTTTAATTTTTGTCAGTTCTTAGAAATCTCAGAGCTGAATGACGCGATTACGGTGTCACATCAGGCAACTGTGTTCGCTGTGATTAATATATTTAGCAGTGTTAACATATTTAATTCATCTTTGGCAGTCATAATTTGTGTCCCTGTATACTCTGGTCATGATTTAATTCGCCTCATTTGTTTTCCCTCAGAGGCATTTTCTTTGATACTATTTTCAAACTAAACACATTTTTCCATAAAGAAAGAAAAAGGGATTATCCCGAAGTGCTCAGAGGATTGTGAAGCCGCTCTCAGCCTTTTTGCTGGTGAACTGGATCAGATGGAGGGAATGAAGGTTACATAAG
>JARQWZ010002134.1:0-82500 GCA_033150135.1 Gobio occitaniae | reverse complement strand
GAGATGGCACTAACTAACCCATGAGAGACGGCATTAACTAACCCATGAGAGATGGCACTAACTAACCCATGATACCACAGCTAGACAAACAGAGAGTTTAACCCATGGGCACTAACTAACCCATGAGACGGCACTAACTAACCCATGAGAGACAATTATTAACAGGTCTGGTACCACAGCTAGACAAACAGAGAGTTTAACCCATGGGCACTAACTAACCCATGAGAGACGGCACTAACTAACCCATGAGAGACCATTATAAACAGGTCTGATACCACAGCTAGACAAACAGAGAGTTTAACCCATGGGCACTAACTAACCCATGAGAGACAGCATTAACTAACCCATGAGAGACGGCACTAATGGGTTCTCTCAATAACTAATGGGTTCTCTCAAGAATTAACTAATCCATGAGAGATGTCATTAACTAACCCATGAGAGACAACACTAATTAACCCATGAGAGACGGCACTAACTAACCAATGAGAGATGGCACTAACTAACCCATGATACCACAGCTAGACAAACAGAGAGTTTAACCCATGGGCACTAACTAACCCATGAGAGACGGCACTAACTAACCCATGAGAGACCATTATAAACAGGTCTGATACCACAGCTAGACAAACAGAGAGTTTAACCCATGGGCACTAACTATCCCATGAGAGACGGCACTAACTAACCCATGGGAGACCATTATAAACAGGTCTGATACCACAGCTAGACAAACAGAGAGTTTAACCCATGGGCACTAACTATCCCATGAGAGAGGGCACTAACTAACCCATGGGAGACCATTATAAACAGGTCTGATACCACAGCTAGACAAACAGAGAGTTTAACCCATGTGCACTAACTAACCCATCAAAGACGGCACTAACCAACCCATGAGACGGCACTAACTAAGCCATGAGAGACAGCACTGACTAATCCATGAGAGACAGCGCTAACTAACCCATGAGAGACAGCACTAACTAACCCATGAGACGGCACTGACTAAGCCATGAGAGACAGCACTAACTAACCCATGAGAGACAGCACTAACTAACCCATGAGACGGCACTGACTAAGCCATGAGAGACAGCACTAACTAACCCATGAGAGACAGCACTAACTAACCCATGAGAGACGGCACTAACTAACCCATGAGAGACAGCACTAACTAACCCATGAGAGACAGCACTAACTAACCCATGAGAGACGGCACTAACTAACCCATGAGAGACAGCACTAACTAACCCATCTGTAATTTCACATGTATTTGAATGATGTTTTCAAACCAAGCACAGTTGTGCTCATTCCACCGAGCTGCACTGAATGACTCTGGTTCCAGTGAACTCTGCTCAGAGCTCTTATTTTGGAAAAGATTGGTCATATTTAAGAAGCTTTGCAGTTTTTAGTAATACGACACCTCCCAGGATGCAACAGGTTTTGTGTGTGTCTCAGGGTCAAATATAAGGTTTTGGCATAATGAAGTGAGAGCTCTAGTCTGTCCTTCCCCAGCAGGAAATCCAGGAGAACAGTGTGTGCTGTTGTGAATGTGATCGTGTCACATCGAGCTCCAGTAATCCCTCCATCTGTCTGTGTTTGTGAAACTCAATTTATCCGCCTCTTCGTGTAATTAAAGCGCACTGATGACCCACAGATGATCATCAGGAATACACTGTCTCTCCTCCGTCCTGGTTTGTGTTGAAGCGGTTTCATTAGGCTCTGGTGGAAGGTGCAGGTCTCAGACTTGAGCAGTTTCTCCCTAATGTGAAAACAGCCATTGTTATTTTAGCAGACGAGTATTGACAGCGTCTCCACATGGTGTGGATAACAAACCCCTGTGTGAATGTGATTAGTTAGTCTTGCCAACCGTAGCAGAAACGGTGCTTTATTCTGACACTTATTGTTGTTGGAACAGTTCAGCATCCCTTAAAATCCACCAGAGGAGAACAGACGTTTATGGATCCTTTCCAATTTCCAGTTGTTTCTATGTATTGTACACAACAATTATTTATGTGACGCCTGCCTTTACATGCACATGAACTTCTCATTCTTAATTCATAGGGTTTAATATGGAGTCGCCCACCCTTTGCATCTCTAACAGCTTCAGCTCTTCTGGAACGGCTTTCCTCAAGGTTTAGGAGTGTGTTTATGGGGAATCTTCTAGAACCGCATTTGTGATGTTGGACGAGAAGGCCTGGCTCTCAGTCTCCGCTCTAATTCATCCCAAAGCTGTTCTATCGGGTTGAGGTCAGGACTCCAGTTCCTCCACACCAAACTCGCTCATCATGTCTTTATGGAGACGCTTTGTGCACTGGTGCATGCTGGGACAGGAAGGGGCCGTCCCCAAACTGATCCCACAAAGTTGGGAGTATGAAATTGTCTTTGGAGTTCCTTTCACTGGAACTAACCCCTGAAAAACAAACCCACCCCATAATCCCCCCTCCACCAAACTTTACACTTGGCACAATGCAGTCCGGCAAGTCCCCAAAACCCAGACTCGTCCATGGGATTGCCAGAGAGAAGCGTGATTGGTCACTCAGAGAACACGTCTCCACTGCTCTAGAGTTCAGTGGCGGCGCGCTTTACCCCACTGCATCCCACGCTTTGCATTGCACTTGGTGATGTAAGGCTTGGATGAGCGGCTCGGCCTTGGAAACCCATTCCATGAAGCTCTACACACTGATCTTGAGCTCATCTGAAGGCCACAGGAGTTTGGAGGTCTGGAGAAAGTTGGCGACTTCTGTGACCCTCAGCATGCGCTGACCCCGCTCTGTGATTTCACTTCGTGGCTTAGTTGCTATTGTTCCCAATCGCTTCCACTTTGTTATAACACCACTAACAGTCGAGCGTTCTGTGTGTGTTCTTGCTTACAGTGTTATTCACAACAAATAAGATCTGTATGATAGTTAATTGTAAAGCAAAAGTTTATGACCAGCCCTGTGCCTCACACATATTCTCTCCAGATAACAGTAATAGAGTGGACTGAACATCTATCGCCCTTTCATTCTCAGTCTCTCTCTCTGTCCCTGCAGAGAAAAGACCTTGAAAACAGCTGATCCAGTGATCCACCTAAGCCCGAGTCGTTCTGAAGAGCTCTGATGACAGAACTGTGATTGCTTCTCAGCCGCAGTGAAACACAGAGAATAACATGTTCTTTTATATAGAATCAGAGAGTATCCAGTCCCACTGAATGCACCGATCCACTGCAGATGTAAAAACAGCATTTCGTGTTTGGGATTGATCAGTTTGCTAAACTGGAGCTGCATCACTAGAGGAGTCCGCGGCTCTGACCTGCTGTTATCGGGCTCTTTGAGGACGAGGACAAGCGCCGCTCAACACATCCCCTCGGCACACAATACATTCAATCTAGCCCTCTCTAACCCTCTCTTTATGGGCCGCTCTCCACAAAGCCCACGAGTCACGGCCGTTCTTCTAGTTAATAACTCATCAATACTGTCTGAATCTGACAGCGGATTGACTTTACCATGATGAGCATGAGTTACATGTAGACTGCCAGCCGAAAAACAAATGAAGACTGTAGATGTTATTTCATTTTGCATAATAGATTTTGTGTAAAAACTTTGACAGACAGGAGTGTGGAAGACTGAATGAAAGAAAACGTTGCATTCACTAATGGTGCAGTGAAAGAAAAACACAATGGTTTGTGGGGATAAAGGTCCTTCATTTGATTAAACATGGAGAAAATGTCAAGTTTTGTTGCTTATTTTAACCAAGAACTATTTTATTTTATTTAATTATTTTATTTAAAATATTTTATTTTATATACAATAATTGTATTGTATTTTATTTAAAATTATTTAATTTAATTTAAAAATTGTATTTAACATTATTTTATTTAATTTAAAATATTTTATTTAATTTAAAATATTTTATTTTATATACAATAATTGTATTGAATTTTATTTAAAATTATTGAATTTAATTTAAATATTTAATTTAAAATTATTTTATTTTATTTAAAATATTTTATTTTATTTACAATCATTTTATTGTATTTTATTTTATTTTAAATTATTTTATTTAAAATATTTTATTTTATTTTAAATATTTTATTTTATTCACAATCATTTTATTACATTTACTTTTAAATAGTTTTATTTCATTTTAAATAGTTGTATTTAATTTTAAATTATTGTATTTTATTTTAAATTATTTTATTTTATTTTAAATATTACATTTTATTTAATTTTAAATATTAAATTTGATTTACAATCATTTTATTGTATTTTATTTACAATCATTTTATTTTAATATTTAATTAAAATTATTTTATTTTATTGATTTTATTTAAAATATTTTATTTTATTTACAATAATTTTATTGTATTTTTTATTATTTTATTTTATTTATTTACAAAACTTGTCTTAGCAAACATCACTAAATAGATTAGCTTTTTTCTATGTAATTTTGTATTTATGTGTATATAATAAATAATAATAATAATAATAAAAATAATTAAAAATAAATAAATAATTAAATAAATAATATATAATTTTATCAATTAACAATTATATTAATAAATATATAAATAATATATATTTTTTCTTTAATTATTTGAAATAAAGAATATGACTTTTGCAGCTTATTTTAGCCAATAACTGTACATTCAGACTGGAAGAGATTGTCTGATGATAATAAAGTGACTAACCACACTTGAATGAATTTGAAATGGGATATACAGTAACCCTTCATCCTTATGTGGAGATCCTCAGACAAACAGATAAACGTGACATGTCCCAAAACATCCCTGATGAATGCAGTGTCCTCAGCGGCAGTGCTGAAGTAAAGAGCTGCTGTTCCTGTAGACCAGCATCTGCAGAGCCTGAGAGTGTGTGTAGACCAGCATCTGCAGAGCCTGAGAGTGTGTGTAGACCAGCATCTGCAGAGCCTGAGAGTGTGTGTAGACCAGCATCAGCAGAGCCTGAGAGTGTGTGTAGACCAGCATCTGCAGAGCCTGAGAGTGTGTGTAGACCAGCATCTGCAGAGCCTGAGAGTGTGTGTAGACCAGCATCTGCAGAGCCTGAGAGTGTGTGTAGACCAGCATCTGCAGAGCCTGAGAGTGTGTGTAGTGAGTGTGTGTCAGCTCATTCCCTCTGACAGGGTCCTGACCGCCTCCACCTGACGTGGGACGACCGATTAATCAGCTCCACAGCGGCTGGGCTTGGGTTAGGAGAAATAGAATCTTTGAGTGTTTATATTCAGAGTTAAATAAACATGCAATGTCCTCCTAATTCAGGACAGAGCATCTGATGTGGACCGTCTGAGCGGCACATTTGTTTTATGGCTCTCTCAGTGTGAGCAGATTTGAGAAAGCTGGAGCAGATAAAAACTATATCAGACCTGACAGCAAACGCACAGGAAGAGTGTGTGAGGAGTGTTTGCATAAGCTGTTTTCACTGCTGTGACTTTAAGACTTTAATTCAGGGTTGGGCAGAAATCCGATTGGAGATCGGCTCGTTCCCGGTTCACGAGTGTGAGTTTGAATGGAAGGATGATGAATTGGATTTTGCATTGCAATGACAGGAAGAATTTGAATTTACAAGAAATTCATAAGAATATCATCAGACCAACACAACAACAACATGTGCAGGAAAGAACATATAAATTAAATAAATAAATAAATAATAAATGATAAATAAATAATAATGATGCAATTAATGAAATTAATATAATAATAATAAAAATAAGTATGTATAATAAATAATAATAAATGTGTGTGTAAATATATATATATGAAATAATACATTTATAAAATATGTAATAATAATAATTATTATTTTATATATATATATATAATTTTATTATTATTATTATTATTATTATTATTATTATTATATCATTTATATATGCAAAAAACTTTATTATTATTATTAATTATTATTTAATGTTTATTCATTTATTAATTTATATATTTCTCTGCTTGAGGAAAAAAATGAAATGTATAAATTATAAAATAATAATTAAATTATATGTATAGTATTCATTATAATATTTATTTTTGCATAATTTATATATATTATGTATTATGTTTATATATATATATATATATATATATATATATATATATATATATATATATATATATATATATATATATATATATATATATATATATATATATATATATATATATATGCAAAAAACTTTATTATTATTATTATTATTATTATTAATTCTTATTTCATGTTTATTTATTTATTAATTTATATATTTCTTTGCTTGAGAAAAAAATGTATAATACATTTATAAATTATATAATAATAATGAAATAATATGTATATTTATTATAATATTTATTTTTGCATAATTTATTTATATATATATATATATATATATATATATTTATAATCAAGAATTTTCTTTATGCATATTTTAAATATATTAAGACATTTTTTTTATTTATTTTTTAATATTATTATTAAATATTATATTATTTCCTGTTTATGTTTATTTTATAATTAATGTATTTTTTATTCAGTTTTTTTGGGGCATTTCAAACACTGATAATTAATATAATCTAATGTTTATGGAAAATACTACATATGTATAATGTCTATAATGACTTTTTTATGGGTAGGCCTAATTCATACCGAAACATGATTAAAAACTTCCAGCTCTTTTTCTTTGAAATAAAGTATGATATGACCCGTTTAACAGAAACGCACACCTCTGAGAGGAAACACACCAGCAGGGTTTGACTCTCTCATTTTATATAGCCATGTATATTTCTGAAGATGTGTGTGTGTGTTTCAGTGTGTTTTGAGGTTGTTTTGTCAGATGTAAAAAAGGCTCACAGGAGGAAAGCTCAGGCAGAGCAGGTAAACAGGTTTTGAGCGTCACAACACCCGGGGAGCCTGTTCATAAAGTGAAGGAATAGTTGCATAACCTCCGCCTGTCTGTCTGTCTGTCTGTCTGTCTGTCTGTCTGTCCTCGGAGGCTGTCGTAGTTCTTCAGAGTTGGCCTGCCTGTCAGGAAACTCGTCTCTCAGCACGGCAGGTGCCCATGAGAAACACAAAGTTAGTATGCTTGTCTTTAGCGAGGAGACACTTCAGAGCGCTCATTTTCCAGCGATATGAAACAGAGAACGGCGGCTCGGTTAGCATCTCCCCACAGACCAGAGCAATGCAACAACACACAGCCGAGGATAAAAGCCTGAGCGAGAGAGAGAGAGAGCGAGTGCTTGTGCGGATGACAGAAGCGGCGGCGTGTAACGCATCCTCCTCTCAGCTTTGAAACGTATCCGTGTGGCAGAACAGACACGGATGGACCCTAATGAGCAGATGACGTGTGCAGATACACGTGATCTTCCTGCCAGAAACACAACAGCTCATTGTCATGCAGGAATCATTACAGCAGACACTCATCTGTTGCATTTCTTGAAATCTCAATAAGGCTTTGAGCTCTGAATTAAATGCTTTTCTTATTTAGTATTTTTGTCATTTCCAGTCTAAATAGGCCTATCTACACATTCTTAAATCAAGATGCATTTACTAGATAAGTCCAGATTTTCTGAAAAGTCAAATCAAAAGTGAGTTTTTGCTTAAAGGGGTCAGAACACACACAGTTTCTGCCAGTCTCGTGTTGATCTTGAGTATCTATAGAGTCGTGTTGATTCTTCATATCTCACAAGAGTCTTTAGTTTATCAGATTTATAAAAGACATAAACACTGAACCCATTCTTTCAGAACATAGCCGAGTCCGTGGAGGCGAGTCACACACACACACTATAAGTTGGTGTTGTTCACATTATATGCACTTACGCACCGATTACCAACAAAACACACATTTGATCAGTTTCTCTCACCGCCTGCGGTTTCCACTCATGACCGGGAACAACACACACACACACACACACACACACACACACACACACACACACACACACACACACACACACACACACACACACACACACACACACACACACACACACACACACACACACACACACACACACACACACACACACACACTGCCCCTGCCCCTAAACCTGCCCATCACACACACACACACACACACACACACACACACACACACACACACACACACACACACACACACACACACACACACACACACACACACACACACTGCCCCTAAACCTGCCCATCACACACACACACACACACACACACACACTGCCCCTAAACCTAAACCTAGCCCTCACAGGAGACTGTGCAGTTCACTTTCTGTGAAAAAAACTCGTTCTGTGTGATTTATAAGCATTTTGAAAAGTGAGGACATGGGGAACATCCTCATATTTCACCCTCTTTTTGTAATACCCATGTCATACCCATGTCATTATACACATTTGTGTCCTGATATTTCACAAAAACATGCCCACACACACACACACACACACACACAAACACATTTCTTTAGTGACATTCTTGATCTTGTGTCTAAAAACACAACACCAGCGCCGCCGACGGCTCCCATAACCCGAATGAAGCTCAGTGATGGACGCGCTCTTGCTCTCGCTCTGGGTGATGTGTGTGTGTGTGTGTGTGTTCTCATCCAGGAGAAGTGCCCATATAAGGAATTCCACCCTTTATGATGTCATACAGGGCCAAACTTGAAAACAGTTGTTGTTGTTGTGGTTGTGGAGCGCCTCCGCACTGGGGAGGAACCACTCTACCGTCACCTGTTGTTATCGGAGTAAATAGTGGGCGCAAACGGACGGCGAAGTGCGGTGGTTGGTTTCTCTGCCTTAAAGCTTATAAAAAATCATTTGTGCACAAAAATAAACTAAAACTAAGCCAATTCAGGAGCCAGAAGATGCGAATGAGATGTTTCCTGCGCTGTGAGAAGATTGTGTGTGCGCTCATCCGAAGTGCGCAAACCCTTTCGAGTCTTGCGCTTAAACGGACACATTCACACAAAAATGAACGTCTTGAGTATTCTAGCAATCTAAAATTCCTGCTGTCTGTGTTTTTAATGTTAATCAAACAACAAAAGACAAGGAAATCACTCACTGCTCTAGCTTTTGTAACTTTAATAACAATCTTTCATTTGTACAGTCAAATATGCAATGCTATTTTACATTTGATTACTGATATTCAATTTTGCTAGAAAAACCTGAAAAGCACTGTTTCTTTTATAAGTATCTTTGCTCTGATTATATTTATTTGTGCTTTTGCATGGTTAGATTATTTGTTTTTATTTTCTTTATTTTTATTTGAATGAACCATGAGTAATTTGAACAGTTAGACCCCTAGTAGCCTAAATATTCACATAATAAATATGTATTACAGGGCCCCACTAATTATTCTAGAAATAAGTTAATTCAACGAAGTTAACCTCTTTTGCTACATATTTTTGATTGTTCGAATGCATACTCCAACATGTTTTACCATTTATGAACTATCATTTATGAGCCCTATTCCTTCACCCATTCATATCTATGCAACCGATAAATAAATTACTACTAATGTACAAAATTGTTTACAAAAAACGTCCGGTTACGTATGTAACCCTCGTTCCCTGAGGAGGGAACGGAGACGTACGTTAGTGACTAACGAATGGGGGTTTCGCTTAGAAGCCAATCATCTTCTTCGTATTCAACAGCGCCCAATGGCAGTGCCAATGCCATGGGCATGCGGAATTTGCATGCGTAACTCCGCCCCACCTCGTGGGTATATAAGGAAGTACGCTGGCAACATCGCATTATGTTACTGCTGCAGGAGCCAAGACTGAACTCCGCGTTCCAGGCAGCACAGCTGACGTGGCTAAGGAAACGTACGTCTCCGTTCCCTCCTCAGGGAACGAGGGTTACATACGTAACCGGACGTTCCCTTTCGTTCAGTCACTACGACGTACGTTAGTGACTAACGAATGGGGGATCCTGTACAACAGCGCCACTCAGCTGTCATCCAGTGCCCTGCGTAAGTGTGAGATCCCGCCACTTAAGGCCCTAGGACTCCCACTTATCACAGGATTACCAAGGTACACTGGGAAGCTTATCCCAGTGAGGGAATGCCAAGATGCCTACCCGTGGGGAGGACTTAGAGAATACACATATGACCCGCTAAGGGCTGCATATGGAAGATCTCTAGGGTACCAGCCGAAGGTGGATTTTTAACCCTAGGTGAGGCAGGGACTTGCCAAGGGAAAGACACCTGCTCACTGAGGAGGCTTACGGTGGGAATACTCGTGTGGGGGTCGCCGGAGGGGAACCATGCACACGGAGCACCTGGCCGGACATGAGGGTCTGGGCTCGAAAGGGCAGACTGAACTGATGTTGGCGTAAGCAGTGCTGGAGTAGCTCAGGGCTCTCGGGGAGCTCACCTGAGGAAAATATCGCACGTATCCAGTCCTGGGAGTGGAATGGCGAGCAAGCGAAGACACCTGAGCCTGGTCCATTACCGGCCCCTCGGGGGGGCGAGTACAAAGTCGGACACTGGCTCCACTCGGAGATTGTAGAATCTGGCGAATGTGTTGGGTGTCGCCCAGCCTGCAGCTCTGCAGATGTCTGTTAGCGAGGCGCCATGCGCTAGAGCCCAAGAGGAGGCCACACTCCGGGTGGAGTGTGCCCTCACACCAAGGGGACATGGTCGACCTTGCTGCTGGTAAGCCAAAACAATGGTGTCCACCACCCAGTGAGACAACCTCTGCTTTGAGAGAGCACTTCCCTTCCGCTCTCCACCATAACAGACAAAGAGCTGGTCTGAGGTCCTGAAACACTGCGTCCTGTCTACGTAGGCGCGGAGAGCGCGTACTGGACAGAGCAATGCCAAGGCTGGGTCTGCCTCCTCCAAAGGCAGCGCTTGCAGGTTCACCACCTGATCTCGGAACGGAGTGGTAGGAACCTTGGGCACATATCCGGGCCGGGGTCTCAGGATCACGTGAGAGTTAGCCGGCCCGAACTCAAGGCACGCTTCGTCAACCGAAAATGCTTGCAGGTCCCCGACCCTCTTAAGCGAGGCCAATGCGGTCAGCAGAGCCGTCTTCATAGACAAGAACTTAATCTCGGCCGACCGCAAAGGCTCAAAGGGAGGCCTCTGCAGAGCACTTAAGACTACTGAGAGGTCCCAAGAGGGAACGAGAGGAGAGCGAGGAGGATTCAGTCTCCTCGCTCCCCTCAGGAACCTGATGACCAGGTCGTGCTGACTTACCTTTTTGTCTCCCAGGAGATCGTGGTAGGCAGATATTGCGGCCACGTAAACTTTAAGGGTGGAGGGAGACAGCCTTCGCTCCACCCCCTCCTGGAGAAACGATAGCACGGACCCGATCGGGCATTTCCAGGGGTCTTCTTGGCGGGAAGAGCACCATGTGACGAAGAGGTTCCACTTCAACGCATAGAGACGTCGTGTAGACTCAGCTCTAGCGGAAGTGATGGTAGCGACCACCGCAGGTGGAAGGCTACTCAAACCTACCGTGTCCCGTCCAGAAGCCACACGTGGAGCTTCCAGAACGCTGGACGCGGGTGCCAAAAGGTGCCCCGTCTCTGAGTGAGGAGGTCCGGTCTCAGAGGAATAGGCCAGGGAGGGGCTGTCGCAAGGAGTAAGAGTTTGGGGAACCAGGTCTGGCCGTGCCAGTACGGGGGACCAACATGACCTGCTCCTTGTCCTCCCTGATCTTGCACAGTACCCTTGCAAGAAGGCTCACTGGGGGAAACGCATACTTGCGTAGCCCTGACGGCCAGCTGTGCGCCAGTGCATCCATGCCGAGGGTGCCCTCGGTCAGGGAATAATACAGGGAGCAATGGGAAGAGTCCTGGGAGGCAAACAGATCTACCTGTGCGTCGCCGAACCGTTCCCATATCAGCTGGACCGTCTGGGGGTGGAGTCTCCACTCTCCGGGGAGAGGCTGAAACCGTGAGAGCTCGTCGGCTGCACAGTTCAGGTCTCCCGGGATGTGGACAGCACGAAGGGACCTCAGGCGCTTCTGACTCCACAAAACGAGATGGCGGGCGAGTTGAGACATACGGTGGGAGCGTAGACCGCCCTGGTGGTTGATGTACGCTACTACGGCCGTGTTGTCTGTCCTGACTAGCACATGTTGACCCCTCAGCAACGCTCGGAAGCGGTGCAGGGCGAACCGTACTGCCAGTAACTCGAGGCAATTGACATGCAGAAGACGCTGGGGTCCTGTTCAGGAGCCCGCGGCTGCTTGTCCATTGCACATGGCACCCCAGCCCGTGGATGATGCATCTGTTGTCACAACAACATGCCTGGAAGCTCGTTCTAAGGACACTCCGGTCCGTAGAAACTTGAGGTTCGACCACGGGGTGAGTGTCTGTAAGCAGGCCCGAGTCACTTGTACCCGGAGCGTGCCAGACCGCCATGCCCATCTCGGGACTCGATCGCGTAGCCAGTGCTGAAGCGGTCTCATATGAAGCAATCCGAGCGGCGTTACCGCGGCTGCAGATGCCATATGCCCCAGGAGCCTCTGAAAATGTTTCAGTGGAACCGCACTCTGGCCCTCGACTTGTCGAAGGGCAGTCAGCAGAGACTGCGCGCGCTCGCTCGAAAGCTGCGCGCACATGGCGACCGAGTCGATATCCATACCGAGAAAAGAGATCCTCTGCGCGGGGCAAAGTTTGCTCTTCTCCCAGTTGACCCGAAGGCCCAGACGGGCTAGGTGATGGAGCACCAGATCTCTGTGTCCGCAAACCTGCTCTCGAGAGGGACCCAGTATGAGCCAGTCGTCGAGGTAATTCAGGATGCGGACCCCGTGCTGCCGAAGGGGCGCAAGGGCTGCCTCGGCAATCTTCGTAAAGACGCGAGGGGACAGAGATAGCCCGAATGGTGGAACTGCGTACTGATATGCCCGCCCCTCGAAAGCAAACCGTAGGAACGGTCTGTGTCGAGGCAAAATGGAGACATGGAAGTAGGCGTCCTTCAGGTCGATCGCTGCAAACCAATCGTGTGGACGAACGCATTCGAAAAGGCGTTTCGCTGTCAACATCTTGAACGGAAACCGGTGAAGGTAACGGTTCAAGATGCGCAGGTCCAGGATTGGCCGTAGCCCACCGGTCTTTTTGGGTACAATGAAGTACGGGCTGTAAAACCCGTAATTCATCTCGGCTGGAGGGACAGGTTCGATCGCACCCTTCGCCAGTAGGGTGGCAATCTCCGCTCGCATGACGGGGGGCGTTGGCCCCGATCATGGTGGAACGGACTCCCTGGAAGCAGGGAGGAACCCGTGCGAACTGAATCGCATAGCCGCGCCTGACGGTCCGCTCGACCCAGCGGGACAGCCCTGGAAGCTGAAGCCAGACATCCAGAAACTGCACCAGCGGGGTCATACGGTGTACAGATGTACCCGGTGTGGGCTTGCAGCGATGCAGCGTCACCGGCCCGGACATGGGAGGCTGTGGGGCGTCCCGGTGCGGGGGCACGGTTGACAGCTGCGTCCTGACAGAGGAGACCAGGGAAGGACGCACGTTCCACTGGGGTCTGCTCTGCCAGGAGGCTGGCGACAGAGTGGGATGCGAGTGGCGGGACCCGTGGGTGGCGCGCACCGTCATCACCGGACTCTGCGGGCTCAGGGATGGGAGTGTTAATTCTTTCTTTGACCAACATAGGGTGCTGCTGACCCGGGGGCCAGCAGCTGAACAAAGGATTCTCCCCCGGCCCTCCACCGGGGGAAGGAGTGGTCCTGCTACCATCTCCTCGAAAGAATTTCCCATCCCTGAGCCGTCCGTCTCAGGAGCGCCGCTTGGCCTGGCGTTTAGCGGGGCGGCCTGAGGGGACTTGGACGCCTTCCTACGGCTTCCTCCGCGACCCGGCCCGGGTGAAGGCTGCTGCTTGGACCGGGTGGGAGGGGCGGGAGCCTTAGGAGGGCGTCCTCGGCGTGGAGCAGACTGAGTTGACTGCGCCGGCGGCTGGGTGGAGGCAGCAGCTGGCCGCCGGGGCAGTACGTGCTTAATAGCCTCAGTCTGCTTCTGGGCGATTGAGAACTGTTGGGCGAAGTCCTCAACCGCCCCGCCGAAGAGGCCGGCCTGGGATATGGGGGCATCGAGGAACCGGGTCCGCTCGGTGTCCCGCATATCGGCCAGGTTCAGCCACAGATGACGCTCCTGGACCACATTTGTGGACATCACTTGACCCAGGGAGCGTGCGGTCACCTTCGTCGCCCGGAGAGCGAGGTCGGTGGCGGCACGCAGCTCATTTAAGAGCCCCGGATCAACTCCACCCTCGTGCATGTCCTTGAGGATCCTGGCCTGGTAGACCTGGAGGATCGCCATGGCATGCAGCGAAGCGGCAGCCTGCCCCGCGGCTCTGTGTGATTTCGACACCAAGGTTGATGTGAATCGACAGGCTTTGGAGGGGTGCTTAGGATCACCACGCCAGGTTGAAGCGCTCTGAGGACACAGTTGCATCGCAACAGAACGCTCAACTGGAGGGATCCCAGTGTACCCTTGAGCTGCCGCCCCATCGAGGATGGAGAAGGCGGAGGAAGTCACCGAACGGTCACGGGAAGACAACGGGGACTTCCAGGACCGCGTGAGTTCCTCATGCAGCTCGGGAAAGAAAGGTATTGAGGGCGGGGACTGACGGTTGTCAGCGCGGGCCCCCAAAAACCAATCATCGAGCCTTGAACGTTCGGGGCAGGGTGGAGGGTTCCACTCTATCCCTAAGCTCGCGGCTGCCCGAGACAACATGGCTGTCAGCTCTGGATCTGACTCGGGCAATGCTGGCACACCCGAAGGCGGCAGCACAGCCGAGTCATCATCTCCAGAGGACTCGAGCCCACCTTGTGATGCGGTGATCGACATCGCATCCTCCTCCGGAGCGCCAAACGAGATGCGCGGGGGGGGCCGGAGCCGGCCCCGCGATCTGCGTCTGAACACTTGCGGGTTGCAGTGTGCAAGACGGGGGTGTGGCCCGAGGCATGAGCGTCGGGGCTTTGTTCCACACCGTAACCGTCAGGTCACCCTGACCACCAGCCGAAGTACTGGGCCTCTGGGACTCAGTAGATCGGGGTGTGGTAGAGGGGACTATCACTTCATTACAAAGGTCATGGAGTCTTGACCGCAACACTGCGATGGTCATGTTCCCGCAGTGAGAACATGACGCATCCGCGAACGCTGTCTGAGCATGCTGAAAGCCCAAACATACCAGACAGTGTTCGTGCCCATCAGAGGAGGAAAGCAACCGACCACACTCAGAAGTACTCGGACGAGACATCCTGAAAAGGACGCGTCACGT
Organism: Gobio occitaniae; assembly: GCA_033150135.1. Classification (NCBI taxonomy): domain Eukaryota; kingdom Metazoa; phylum Chordata; class Actinopteri; order Cypriniformes; family Gobionidae; genus Gobio; species Gobio occitaniae. The sequence continues at coordinate 67,333 of JARQWZ010002134.1, read as the reverse complement.
GTAAGCTCTTTTATGAGAGGAAAGCCTCGCAGAGAACGCCGAAGCGCCCAGGGACCAACACACCAGCTGTCAGCAGACCACTGCGCAGATCAGCAGAGCAGGAAGTATGAAGATCACTGGAACGCGCCGTAACACCAACGCCTCTGGAAAGCTGCTCGTCTCGAAAAGCTGTCGAAGACTCAGATCAGGCTTGTAGGAGTGAAGAGATCCTCTTGGCTCCAAAGCAGAAACATAATGCGATGTTGCCAGCGTACTTCCTTATATACCCACGAGGTGGGGCGGAGTTACGCATGCAAATTCCGCATGCCCATGGCATTGGCACTGCCATTGGGCGCTGTTGAATACGAAGAAGATGATTGGCTTCTAAGCGAAACCCCCATTCGTTAGTCACTAACGTACGTCGTAGTGACTGAACGAAAGGGAACAAATTTCTTCATGGATCTAGTCACTTTATTTTGCTCTCAAAATGCACCAGATTTATGCATTCAAATTTAAAATGAACAACATTTTCTTTTGGGGAGCACCCCCTAGCCTAAAGGGACCCATGTCTACCCAGCACAATCTCACAAAATCCTGTGGGAAACAAAAATAATATATTTATAATGTAATATAAATATGAATAAACACTGCTACAGCTTCTTGTTGAACTCAAAAACATTTCTACTGTTGTCAATTGTGTTGGCTCATCTTGTTTAAAACTATATACAACTATGATGTAAAAAATCTTGCTTAAATTGCATTTACCACAGCCCATGTGCTTCCACTACTACTGTTGAGTTATTTGTTATTTCATATCACATTTGAAGTTGCTCATTTTGAATTCCTTTTCACGCAGAATAATAGTTTTGTTATCAATAATATACAGTATCATTACCTTCAGTGTAGGGCTATTTATACTGGTTCACTGTTTACATGTATTTAAACTAGTGCTGGGCATCGATTAAAAAAAATTAACTAATTAATCGCATTTTTTTCAATATTTTTTATTTTTTCAAAAAAGTTTTTAATATTTTACGTTTTTAATATTTTGATATTATAATAATTTCAGTTACTCTCCAAATTAATGTATACACAATTTAATTTAAATATGTGTTGTATTGTCATCTTTTTATGAATGAAGGCCAGTATCACTGATACTAAAGTCTCTATGAAACATTAATGACGTTACATTACAGTATAACTGAAAGCTCCCAATTTCAACATTTATTAGGCTTTAAAAAAACAACTTTTAATTTAAGTGAACTTAAAACAATCTTTACATAAACCCAAAATAATGAATGTTATATTTACCCATGGCCTTCCCTGTTATACATATACAGAAATGTAATAGTTATCAAACACCTTTCTTAACTGCATAAATAATAAATGAAGTATAGATGAATCATCATTAAAGCTACAATTTTCTCTGTTCCCGTTGTTCTTTGATGAACATTAATGACAGGCATCATCAGTGCTACTGTCACTTTAAGAACAGCCGCGGATCTCACGCGCTGTCCCGCGCATCTCATTTCCTCACAACTCTTCATTTAACTGTTCATTTAACTAATTTAAGACTCCTAATATGAGAATACTCAAAATCCTCTGTGTTATTGTTTGTTCAAGAGCAAAAGAGAACTCGATGTGAGCAGGAAACTGACGCGAGTCTATCTATGCGTCGAGTGTGTGTGTGTGTGTGTCTCAGAGTGTTGATTAGCTGACATGAGACGCATCCACACAGACAGGACACTGACACACACACACACACACAGGACATTGGCATACAGCGCGTTCTCTTGTGTCTTGTCGCTTGGAAGCATTTACATGAATAAGAGCGTGATGATCATGTAACGCTAAGCAAAAATGGATATAAAAACGGACGCTGCGTTATTTGCGTTAAATATTTTTAATGCGTTAAGCTGAAAAAATTAATCGCCCGCGTTAACGCGTTAATTTGCCCAGCCCTAATTTAAACATGTAAATTAATAATGTTAAATAAATAATTCAAAAATTGTCTAGACCCGCCCCTGACGAGGCCACTCCCAAAGCCATGGCTACTGGTTATCACTTGCCCACCGCGGCTCCGCCCCACCGTCGTTTTCATTCTTATAGTATTAAATCATTTAGTTCAGTTAGAGAACAGACACTAGAATTAAAAACCGAACGTGTCTCTGTTCAATACAGTCGCCGAAGATTTGTTTTCAAAGTGAAATGAGCCTATTTAAGTGAGTTTGTCATTGTACCGTTTTGTTGTTGTGTTTTCATGAACCCACAATTCAAGCCACCCGCCCCGAATTGGCGGTAATTTTAAACCGAAACTAAAATGAGCATGGACGACCGGCATTCATTCACATTGGGCATTCACAGTGAGCATTTACATTCTGTGAGTGAATTAAATTAAGTAAATCAAGGAGATATTTATACACTACCATGTTTTTTTTGTCTCTTCTGACCAGCAAGGCTGCATTTATTTGATCAAAAATACAGTAAAAATGTGAAATATTATTATAATTTAATCAACCCAATCTCACGGTAATTCGTACATATTTTACGAGGTGGCTAATTCGTTCGAATTTGTACGACCTCACTCGTACGAATGTGTACGATTTTTGCTAATTCGTAAATATTTGACGAGTTGCCAAGAGTTGACATATTCGTATGAATTGGTACGAATAACCTACCTCAAACCCCGCCCCTAAACCTACCCATCACTGGGGTTTAGACAAAACATACAAATTCGTACAAGTGAGGTCGTACAAATTCGTACGAATTAGCCACCTCGTAAAATATGTACGAATTGGTGGTGAGATAGCGTTAAATTTAATATAACTATTTTCTTAGTGAATATATATTATCCTGTGATCAAAGCTGAATTTATCATCATTCCTCCAGTCTTCAGTGTCACATGATCCTTCACGAATCATTCTAATATGAGGATTTGCTGCTTGAGAAACATTTATGATTATTATCAGTGTTGAAAACAGTCATATTTTGGTGGAAACCGTGACGCATTTGTTTTCAGGATTCTTTAATGTCACGTTTAACGCATTCTAACTTTTTAGACTTGTTTGGAGTGTGGACTGTCCTTTTTCGGTGCTTTACTTCGCTTGGTAATGATATGCATTTGTAATATGGGACGGATAAGCATCCGTTAAAATTCATATTGATTTGCAATGGCATAAGAGTGAGTAAACGTCTCATTTTCGGCTGCTCTTTCTCTGCTGATGCTCACGCTGATCTTTGAGAAGCTGTAAAGTCTTGACGCCGCATGAATCCAGAAGATTGTCTAATAAAGCAGGTTCTTCTCTGACATAGGGGTGGCTCAGCTCTCGGAGACATGAAGGAAGGTCAAAGGTCGACGGTCTGCGTAATCTTCTTAAACCTCTGAAGAGCAGTACCTGTCTCGGTCTGCCTCTGGTCCTGATCTCCTCTGGGAGAACACAAAGATGGACTATCCAGGACGATAAGAAACTGTCAGTTGCTAAAAGGCAATTTGCTGATGTGGTGTTGAAAACTGATCCACGGGAAGGACTGAGCGATGCTTATCTTCTGAATGACAGGCAGAGAGAGAGAAACCTAAAGAGCTTCTTACACCGACAGCATTTTAACGCTCTCATCACGAAGCGCTGCAAAAGATAGACAGCATAACTGTGTTGCTTTCACTGCCATTTTTGTCGCATTTCAAAGAGTCGCTATTATGCTTTTTTCGGGTATTCCCTTTCATGCAGTGTGTAATAAACCTGTATTGTCTTCTTAAAAAAATGATCAATTCGAGTCGTCAGCAATTCCAGTCTCACTTCCTGTTACATACCTATGTAGCTAATTTGCATAACGCCAGCCTATGGTCTTGATTGGCTGAACAGCGTCTGCTTTGCCCCGCCCTCACACACTGCAGTCGTATCTGAGACTGAAAGAGTTTGGTTGGTGTTGTTCATGTGGAGAAGACTCTGTTTCTGCTGCCAAAGCAAATCCACTTTGATGAGAATGATACGGTAAAACACACGCCATCGTTGCCAATGTTGGGGGTAACGCATTACAAGTAACTTGAGTTACGTAATCAGATTACTTTTTCCAAGTAACTAGTACAGTAACGAAAATTACTTTTCAAATTTACAACAAAATATCTGAGTTACTTTTTGACATTAATTTGACTGACAGCTCTCCTGCCACCATGTTGAGGAAAATAAGTGCAGAGGTGTGTGTGTGTGAACATGAGGGTTATTGTAGTTCCAGACTAAATGTGAGCATTTATTTATCTCACTTGCACAATAAAGATTCTGTACTCCTCAAAATGATTAAAATCAGTCAAATACAAAATCAGAGTACTATGCAAACCTCCAATAATTAAATGTTAAATAAAACAACTATTTTTATGCATAATCTACCTTTATATTTAATTTACCAATGTCTTGCTGCTGACCTGCGATGATGAAAATTACTAGAATTTTTGTTTTTATTGTTAAAACTTTTTTCTCCTGCATTTTTACCTCAGCCTGGGGCTTATTATTTCAATTTTGGTATGAAGAGGTCTTTACAGTTGCACTGAAATATAACTTTTTTGTTATAAACAAAAACAAAAATAAGCCCAGCCCAGGTGAGAAAAAGTAACGTAACGCATTACTTTTCTTAAAAAGTAACTAAGTAACTCAATTAGTTACTTTTTAAGGGAGTAACGCAATATTGTAATGCATTACTTTTCAAAGTAACTTTCCCCAACACTGATCGTTACTGTTCATATCACTGAGATTCAGATATGATAATGAGCGTTTAGTTTCGGACCAATCACAACAGACTGGGCCGTCTGACCAATCAGAGCTGAGTAGACCAATACGCACAACCGGTGCAACGTCATAGAATGTTTCTGAACAGATTCACGCCCACTTTTAGGGGAAAATAAACTTGACTCCCATATACTTCAATACAAAATAGCGACACAAAACAACGTCCGTACACAGCCGGCAGGCGTGAATAACTTAAAGGAACACGCCAGCATTTTGGGACTTTGGCTTATTAACCGTATCCCCCAGAGTTAGATAAGTCCATACACACCATTCTCATCTCCGTGCCATAACTCTGTCTGACGAACCCACCGCTAGCCTAGCTTAGCACAAAGACTGGAGGTACATGGCTCCAGCTAGCCTAGCTTAGCACAAAGACTGGAGGTACATGGCTCCAGCTAGCCTAGCTTAGCACAAAGACTGGAGGTACATGGCTCCAGCTAGCCTAGCTTAGCACAAAGACTGGAGGTACATGGCTCCAGCTAGCCTAGCTTAGCACAAAGACTGGAGGTACATGGCTCCAGCTAGTATAGCTTAGCACAAAGACTGGAGGTAAACGGCTCCAGCTAGCCTAGCTTAGCACAAAGACTGGAGGTAAACGGCTCCAGCTAGCCTAGCTTAGCACAAAGACTGGAGGTAAACGGCTCCAGCTAGCCTAGCTTAGCACAAAGATTGGAGGTAAACGGCTCCAGCTAGCCTAGCTTAGCACAAAGACTGGAGGTAAACGGCTCCAGCTAGCCTACTGCTCAATAAGTGACAAAATAACGCCAACATTTTCCTATTTACATGTTGTGATGTGTGTAGTTACAGCGTGTACAAATAACAAGGTTACATGAGACACAGCAATCTTATAAACGTATACAAGTAAGGGTTATCAAGTAAAGTTTCGACCGACCGCCTTCCCTCTTCAATTTATGGAAAAAATTTTGAAAGTTCCCCTGCCGATCGAAAGACTAACGCAACCAGGTCACGACGTCACGAACGCATCTGGAGTTTCACTTTCAACATTCAACACTTTTCCACGGATATCCATCGGCTGGAACTCTACTTCATAAAGTTTTAAATGTGAATATTTTTCTTACACAAACGCGTCGATTTGCATCAGAAGGCCTTTATTAACACCCCAGAGCCGCGTGGAGCAGTTATATGACGGACAGATGCACTTTTTATGGACTTCAAAAACAGAGCAACTATTACTGCTTTTATAATGCTTGTATTAGCCTGGACTTTTGTAATATAACTCAGATTTTATTCGTCTGAAAGAAGAATGTCAAACACACCTAGGATGACTTGAGGGTGAGTAAATTATGGGCTAATTTTCATTTTTGGGTGAACTGTCCCTTTAATATCTCTGTTGTGCATTGTTATGCTTGGGTTGTCATCCTAATGTCCGTCTCCATCAGAATCCGCCGCATGTGTGGTGCTGAGCTGCCGTCTTTGAAGACCTTTCCAAACCAGTCACTTACGAGGTTCGATCTCAGTCGGCTGCTGACTGGGTTTGGAACGGAGCTGGTGTGTGTGTGTGTGTGTGTGACAGGAAGAGAGAGGAACTGCTGGCACACAAACGGCTTCAGACAGCCAAACCCGCCAACAGCCGAGAGGAGAGTTCATCATCATCTGTATTACACCTCACGCAACACAAAAGAGAAATGTGTGAGAGGACGATAGAGAGACAAGCGAACAAGAGAGAGCCGATAGAAAATACGAAGTGAAACAGAGCGATAAACACAGATAAAGAGAGACATGGGATTTTATCTCAAGAGAAGAGAGAGAGAGAGAGAGAGAGAGAGAGGGAGAGGGAGAGAGAGAGAGAGAGAGAGAGAGAGAGAGAGAGAGGGAGAGGGAGAGAGAGAGGGAGAGAGAGAGGGAGAGAGGGAGAGAGAGAGAGAGAGAGAGAGAGAGAGGGAGAGAGAGAGAGAGAGAGAGAGAGAGAGAGAGAGAGAGAGAGGGGAGGGAATAGAGAGCAAAAGATGAATTGATATTTCAGAACGGGTCATGACCTCAGATCATCCTCCTGGGAACGTCCTTTCAAGCTCCCCTGCTGAACAAAGAAGGTTAACTGGGAACGTTCTCTCATAGTTATGAACAAACAGGCATATCATTATGACCGGTGAAGTGAATAACACTGATGATCTCTGTTAGTGTGTGGGATATATTAGGCAGCAAGTGAACATTTTGTCCTCAGAGTTGATGTGTTAGAAGCAGGAAAAATGGGCAAGCGTAAGGATTTGAGCGAGTTTGGCCCAGATTGTGACGGCTAGACGACTGGGTCAGAGCATCTCCAAAACTGCAGCTCTTGTGGGGTGTTCCCGGTCTGCAGTGGTCAGTCTCTATCAAAAGTGCTCAGAAGAAGGACCAGTGGAGAACCGGCCACAGGGTCATGGAGGACCAGTGGAGAACCGGCCACAGGGTCATGGAGGACCAGTGGAGAACCGGCCACAGGGTCATGGAGGACCAGTGGAGAACCGGCCACAGGGTCATGGAGGACCAGTGGAGAACCAGCCACAGGGTCATGAAGGACCAGTGGAGAACCGGCCACAGGGTCATGAAGGACCAGTGGAGAACCGGCCACAGGGTCATGGAGGACCAGTGGAGAACCGGCCACAGGGTCATGGGCGGCCGAGGCTCATTGATGCCCGTGTGGTCCGATCAAACAGACGAGCTACTGGAGCTCAAACTGCTCAAGAAGTTAATGCTGGTTCTGATAGAAAGGGGTCAGAATACACAGAGCATCTCAGTTTGTTGTGTATGGGGCGGCACAGCCGCTGACCAGTGCCCATGCTGACCCCTGACCCCGCCCAAATCACCAACAGTGGTTCAGCATCTGTGGGATGTGCTGAACAGACAAGTCCGATCCATGGAGACCCTGCCTCGCAATTTACAGGACTTAAAGGATCTGCTGCTAACATCTTGGTGCCAGATACCACAGCACACCTTCAGGGGTCTAGAGGAGTCCATGCCTCGACGGGTCAGCAAAAGGGGGACCAATACGATATTAGGAGGGTGGTCATAATGTTATGCATGATCATACACACACACACATACACACATTATTTAAACACAAACGTGTATGTTAGATGTGATTAATCGAAATGACAGCACTAGAAAAAAACGTTTTAAAACATTTATAAAACTGGATGTTTTGAACGTTCTGAGAACATTCAGAAAAAAACGTGTTCATAACTCTGTGGGAACATTAGCAAACCAGTTTTTATTAGCTGGGATGGCCGTCGCCATGAAACACGATGAGATTTGATTAATTTACCGTGTGTGTGGTGTGCTAGAGTGAATAAATGAATGAGCTGTATGTGTTTCGAAGGCATGGATACAGTCTCAGATTGTCTTCAATAGGGTGAGGAATCCAATTTTCTGCTCTTCAAAACAAACAAAAAAAGCCATTAAAGGTCTCAGTTGTTGGCAGAGAGAATGAATTAGTCACAAAGATGACATTCAGGGCCAGAGATTGCATTCCTGTGGCTTTTCCCGACAGACTGGAGGATGTCGATCCGTAACAAGCTGTAATATGCGAGGGAATTCATACGCATGCCGAGTTTAGCGGCGCTGCTAGTTTGTGTTGTTTCTGTGGCTGTAATTTAATCTACTTAATCTTTAGTCTCAGCTGCAGGACACTAGAGATGCCCAATTAACCTAATCACTGTTGTTGTTGTTGTTATGTTTTCATATTAATCGCGTTGCGTTTTTCTTGAGTTTGTTGCGCCCTCTACAGGACAGGTGATGTATTAACCCTCGTCCTTCCCTCGCACTTTGACCCGAAGCCATAAATTATACTTATTGATAATATTTTTCTATTTTTGGGAGTTTTTTATTTATTTACCTTTAAATTACAAGATTTGATCAATCAATCAAACAATAAATAATAATTTAGGCACATTCTTTCAACTTCAACTCACAATCTCACGCATAACCCTTTTAATTCAGCTCAGAATATCTTACATTTGGTGTCTCTACAGACCCCTTGTGAAATAAATAATAATATTACAGTGATATTTCATGACTCTTGATGTCCTTATAGCTCTATATGGAGCTGTTCCGCTGGGTCCTAAAGTCAGTTTCTCTTCAGTATGCATTCAGAAACACATGTATACATTATAAAATTATTTTCTGGTAAAGTTTTAGCACTTTTAAGGCCTGTGCACACCGGGATGATTATCGCGTGCGCTTATCGGCAGCGTTTTTTTAGAGACATTTTTCGGGTGAATGTGCAAATTCAGTAGATGGCGCTCCCGGTACACAAGGTGGAGCTGCACCACTTTACGCTTCTGACACTCGCTTGTCACACAGAAGAAGAAGAGAGACAGTGTTTACGTGCTTGCCAAAACCATAGATATACATAATAAAGGCTAGATGTCTTACGGCGGAGTCTCGAACGCCATCATCTGCGGCCATCTTGTCACAGGCGAGTGATTAGCACGGACACAAATACTCTTATCTCACTGAAATCTTGAAATCTACAAATGGTTTGGTTTCTTACAAACATTATTAACGTGGCTATAATAATGGATGCTTGAACAAATTATGAATAATTTTTCATAAGTATGCAGTGCCATAACTAAAGCTCTGACGTTTATAACAAACCAAACAGTTTGAAAATCGGTAGAAATTTGAGTAAGTTATGGTATTTAAAAAGTACAAGCACCATTAAAACACAATGAGTGAGTGAGCGAGCTGACTGTGACAAGATGGCCGCCAGGTGTGGACGTCGACCTCCATTGGCCAGCAGTGCGGACGAGACATCTAGCCTTTATTATCTATATCTATGGCCAAAACCATTCACACAGTTTTGCTAACTGGCAAGCAGGAGATCTTCTTTGTCTTACTTCCTCTTTGTTGTATCAATGTGGCAAGACCGTTTTGTGTTTGAGCGCCACCAAGTGATGTTTTACTGTAACTTCAGCAGCTCCAGACACTTGAACAAAAGCAACAATCTCATTGGTCGGCCATTTTTTTATGCTTTTTTTTGCGCAACAGTGTGCACACTCACATTGGCACCCTTTGTTTAGTGAAGAGGCGTCATGCTGCGTTCACGCGAATAGAGCGTCTGGAGTGAGTGATTTCCATGTTTAGTCAATGTAAAGACGCGTTGATGCACGTCTGGAGGTCCTGCGGCGCGTTAGACGTGTTTCGCGCGGCGCAATGGACGCGATTCCGCCTCATTCGCGTGTCGACCGTCTTGCGCGATATGCGCATTATGCGCTTTATGTGCAAGTGATTTTATTTGGTGCTTTTTGTGCATTCGAGCATTTGAAGCGAATTCGCGTCTGATGCCCGAGTTGGAAAATCTGAACTTTGGCGTCTATTCGCGTCGCGTTAACCAATCAGGAGCCTGCTTGCTGCTGTCACATGGTAAAGTGACATGATGAGAAACCGCGCACAATTTAAAAATACTACTATTGTGTCACAAAATGTAGTTTTAATAGTTTTTCAGGTGAGAATGTAGTGGTTTAAAGCTCAAATCTGTGGTTTATTTATAAAGAGAGCGCCTATTTAAGCAATAATCTTGTGTGTGTGTGTGAGCTCCAGTGGATCAGCAGCGCTCATTAACCCCGGCGAGAGCAGCCTTTCCTCGGCCAGTCCTTCTGCCTCTGATGTCCTGTAGTGGTTAAATATCAGATATAATTCATCTTGTGTGGATCTAACGGCCGATCTTTGCTCTCATGAATCATCATTTGTTGTCTGCCAAATCGTTTTGACTGAGGGCAAAGAGAAGTTTCATAACTTTATATTTTCAGGCTATTTAACTTTACCGTTGTAGCCTAACTTACTAGCGCTTACTTTGTTTGACTGAATATTCTTATATAAGCTTCTTATACCTTTTACTTACACTTTTATAATGGCTATTATTGATCACACATAAACTGGCATTTAACAAAAAGAGACTGGCTTGTGTTTAATGTAATATTTAATTTTATTACAGTGATCTGTATCATCATATATGAACACTTATTGTCTGAACCACAAATTAATGTGTTTAATATTTGTTTTTAAATGTAATCGAAAAGAGGCAGGGTTGTGCTTTATATTTCGTTTGTTATAAATATACATGCAGTGAAGATAATCCAGGTTATATGCTTTGCCTGGACCACATTTGTATGGCATGTCTATTTCACTTCAAACGCTCAATTTATAAGCGCGTCCAATTCGCTGTGGACGCTCGAATGGATTCAAAATGTTCAAGCGTCCAACTAGACGCGGTAGACGCGAATTTGCCGCTCTATTCGCGTTCGGTGTGAACGCAGCATCAAACGTGAAGCGAAAATTGTTTGAATTGTTTTGAATTTTGAGCATTTTTATGTTATTCTACGTGTGTTGAAGCAATCCATTCATTCCTATGACCCGTGAGAGAAGGATTTGTTACTTTTTAAAATTTCAACGCAAAACTCGTTGTTTTGAATATTCGGTATGGTTCAAGTGCGACAAAAGTCCTAGGGTCTTGGATCACTCTGATGAATTCTTAATTTTTTACTTTTTTAAAAAGAAATCATGTGATTCGGGCCAAAATGACCCGAGGGAAGGATGAAGATGTTTCTCAGACCAATGTTTTTGCACATATTCCTATAGACACTTCTATCTTTACTGTGTACATGAAACCTAATTTCCCAGCACATATTTGTAACAATGCAACATTTCTGTTTTCTCTCGCTCTCTTTTCTTTAAATATCTGCCTCGCTCTTCAAAAATGAGTAAATAAATAAAAAGCCTGTCAGATGGCTCTTCAAGTGAAACAAAGTACTGTAGAAACAGATGAAGCGCGTCTCTCTGTCGTCTTTACACCTGTTTACACTGCAGATGAACTCTTATGTTTATAAAAGCATATTTTCCCTATGAGACCTGGAGAAGACACGTCCATCACCAGCTCTGATTTCCCTGACAAATGTCACATTATCATGGTTTATTCTTTAGATGAGTATATATCAGAATACTATGGTATTTCTATCACTATAGCACGGCCACAGTACTTTTTTGTAAGTCGCCTGCCGTCTCTTTAAATGCGTTTGAGAGGGTATTTTACAGCGCTGTTCTTCTGCTGTCTGTTTAAATCCAGATGAGGTTTGGATAATGGAGCTCAGACCGTTAACAACCATCCAGACAAATTGAGCTGCTCACCACTGATTTCTTATTCTCTGTGATGTGAGCGAGAGCCGGAGGTCTTTTCTGCAGCATAATCTCAGCCAAAGTCCTGACAGCAAAACCATGTGGGTTGTGTACAGTGAGTTATCGAAATCTGTTAATATTTCATTTAGGCAAAACTGGAGATCTGGCGCTCGTGCGATTTCTGCGGGATGCTTCTGTTAGAACGGAAATGATTCCTGGGCACCAAGGCCCGCTCACACCAAGAATGATCAATGTCGTCCTGTTTATTATAAGCACACTGCAGTTTTATCGCCTGGCGTTTTAAATGCTTGAGATCTTTAAAGCAGGATGGATTCTGATCGGCTTTTATCATTAATCATCTGGAATATATCGTTTTGAATGTGATTTAGCCTTTATAACTCTCGTTGCCTGATTCCCAACCAACCTAACCCCACTGTCAATTTGACCTTTACAGCTGTTCAATAAACATCATAGAGTAACTTATATTTTAGAAACTTTGTTTATTTTTGCTCCACCAAAGAGAATATTCCAAACTAATTCAAAGCAGTATCAACAGACAAGCACTGTTTATTCAGCGACTCGCTTACAAAGACTTATTTTGTTTCTGAACGAATCAGTGTTATGAACAAATCAGTTGAGTAAATGATTCAGAGGCTCTCTCACAAAGACTCATTTTGTTTCTGAATGAATCAGTGTTTTGAACAAAACGATTGAGTAAATGATTCAGTGGCTCTCTCACAAAGACTCATTTTGTTCCTTAATGTATCAGTGTTTGAATGAATCGGTTGAGTAAATAATTCAGTGGCTCGCTCACAAAGACTCATTTTGGTCCTGAATGAATCAGCTTTTTTAACTAAACAGTTGAGTAAATGATTCAGTAACTCGCGCACAAAGACTTATTTTGTTTCTGAATGAATCAGTGTTTGGAACGAATTGGTTGAATAAATGACTCTGGCTCACTCACAAAGACTTATTTTGTTTCTGAATGAATCAGTGTTTTGAACTAAACGGTTGAGTAAATGATTCAGTGGCTCTCTCACAAAGACTAATTTTGTTTCTGAATGAATCAGTGTTTTGAACTAAACGGTTGAGTAAATGATTCAGTGGCTCTCTCACAAAGACTAATTTTGTTTCTGAATGAATCAGTGTTATGAATGAATCGGTTGAGTAAATGATTCAGTGGCTCGCTCACAAAGACTCATTTTGTTCCTGAATGAATCAGTGTTTTGAACGAATTGGTTGAGTAAATGATTCAGTGGCTCGCTCACAAAGACTCATTTCATTCCTGAATGAATCAGTGTTTTTAACTAAACGGTTGAGTAAATGATTCAGTGACTCGCTCACAAAGAGTCATTTCATTCCTGAATGAATCAGTGTTTTTAACTAAACGGTTGAGTAAATGATTCAGTGACTCTTTCACAAAGACTCATTTTGTTCCTGGATGATTCAGTGTTTTGAACGATTCGTTAAAGTAAATGATTCAGTGACTCGCTCACAAAGACTTATTTTGTTTCTGAATAAATCAGTGTTTTGAACAAAACGGTTGAATAAACGATTCAGTGACTCGCTCACAAAGACTTATTTTGTTTCTGAATGAATCAGTGTTTTGAACAAAACGGTTGAGTAAATGATTCAGTGACTCGCTCACAAAGACTCATTTTGTTCCTGGATGATTCAGTGTTTTGAACGATTCGTTAAAGTAAATGATTCAGTGACTCGCTCACAAAGACTTATTTTGTTTCTGAATAAATCAGTGTTTTGAACAAAACGGTTGAATAAATGATTCAGTGACTCGCTCACAAAGACTTATTTTGTTTCTGAATGAATCAGTGTTTTGAACAAAACGGTTGAGTAAATGATTCAGTGACTCGCTCACAAAGACTCATTTTGATCCTGGATGATTCAGTGTTTTGAACGATTCGTTAAAGTAAATGATTCAGTTGCTCTCTCACAAAGACTCATTTCGTTCCTGAATGGATCAGTGTTTTGGATAAATGATTCGTCGCCACCAACTGGAGACAAATGGTTTCAGTGTTTGATCGCATATGCAGAGCTTTTACTGAAAATCGCTCTGAATGTAAACGTTTTGACGTATTCAGTGTATTCAGTGTCTGTTTGATTCAACGTCTAAACAACAACAACAAAAATTACAAGTTTAAAATCTCGGGTAAATGTGGTTATCATATGTTGTTTCGAGTTTACTCTCTCCTTCCAAACAAACAGATCTTTTCAAGGTTTGTTCAAGTGGTGGAGAATTTAAGCAGCATAATAAAGTAATGGCTTTATGTTAATGGGCCGGATGACAGAAAAACAGCAGTTTTTGACAAAAATGACATGTTTTCACTCAATTGAATGACTGACAATCATAGCCGTTTTATGATACTGAGGACAAAATATTGAAACCAACAACAAATGGAAATAAATCTGTTTATCATGCAGACGGCGAGAGTAAAATAAATCCTCTCACTGAACTGTATTACAGAAAAGGCTTGTAAGCTTTTTTTCACAGGCTTTATCAGCAGCCAGAAAAGAGCCTGTCCTAAATTAAATTAATACTTCAATAAAATTCCCCAGGGACACCTCGACTGCAGAAAATCCTGCTTTTATGCCCTCTGAGAATGAAGCTATGACTTAAACCAGAAAATATGGAGGAAATAAGAATGTCAGACTGAAATAGCAAATGAATGTCCGCTAATTCACGAGGTCAGTCAGATCTGAGCGTGCATCGGATAAAATGATCTCAAGAGAAAATCAGGTTTTTCATTTATATTCGTCATGTTCATCATAATCATCATATATTGAGAGTTTTGTGTTGTTTGGCTGCAGAAGCATTTTCCACTATTTAGCATCTACTTAGTAGTCTGCCAATCAGTGAATGCAGCATCATTAATATTCATGAGTCAGGCTTATAATTTGCATAAGATAAATCTTTTTAGATTGTGTTATACTTTATTTCGACATTCAATTTATTTTTTCAATGAAATGACTACTATATTTTAGTTCAATAATGTTTTTTTATAAATTTTTTGTATTTTTAGGGGATCTTATGGTATTAAATTATATGTATGCAGTAGTTATAATCCATTTATTCACCTGAAAATGTAATTTACCACTTAAACTGTCATGAATCTTGAATGCTTTGGGTCACAGACTGAGTTGAGTAAATGATTCAGTGACTCGCTCACAAAGACTCATTTTGTTCCTGAACGAATCAGTGTTTTGAACGAATTGGTTGAGTAAATGATTCAGTGACTCGCTCACAAAGACTCATTTTGTTCCTGAACGAATCAGTGTTTTGAACGAATTGGTTGAGTAAATGATTTAGTGACTCGCTCATTTTGTTCCTGAACGAATCAGTGTTTTGAACGAATTGGTTGAGTAAATGATTCAGTGACTCACTCACAAAGACTTATTTTGTTTCTGAATTAATCAGTGTTTTGAATGAATTGGTTGAGTAAATGATTCAGTGGCTCTCTCACAAAGACTCATTTTGTTTCTGAATGAATCAGTGTTTTGAACGAATTGGTTGAGTAAATGATTCAGTGGCTCTCTCACAAAGACTTATTTTGTTTCTGAATGTATCAGTGTTTTGAACGAATTGGTTGAGTAAATGATTCAGTGGCTCTCTCACAAAGACTTATTTTGTTTCTGAATGAATCAGTATTTTGAACAAATTGGTTGAGTAAATGATTCGGTGGCCCGTTCACAAAAGCTTATTTCGTTACTGAATGAATCAGTGAGTAAATGATTCAGTTACTCGCTCACAAAGACTATTTTTGTTCGTAAATGAATCAGATATTTGAACAAATTGGTTGAGTAAATGATTCAGTGACCCTTTCACAAAAGCTTATTTCGTTCCTGAATGAATCAGTGAGTAAATTATTCAGTGGTTCACTCACAAAGACTTATTTTGTTTCTGAATGAATCAGTATTTTGAACAAATTGGTTGAGTAAATGATTCGGTGGCCCGTTCACAAAAGCTTATTTCGTTACTGAATGAATCAGTGAGTAAATGATTCAGTTACTCGCTCACAAAGACTCTTTTTGTTCGTAAATGAATCAGATATTTGAACAAATTGGTTGAGTAAATGATTCAGTGACCCTTTCACAAAAGCTTATTTCTTTCCTGAATGAATCAGTGAGTAAATTATTCAGTGGTTCACTCACAAAGACTTATTTTGTTTCTGAATGAATCCGTATTTTGAACGAATTGGTTGAGTAAATGATTCAGTGGCCCGTTCACAAAAGCTTATTTAGTTCCTGAATGAATCAGTGAGTAAATTATTCAGTTACTCGCTCACAAAGACTCATTTTGTTCGTAAATGAATCCGTGTTTTGAATGAATTGGTTGAGTAAATGATTCAGTGGCCCGTTCACAATAGGTTATTTAGTTCCTGAATGAACCAGTGCGTAAATGATTCAGTGGTTCACTCACGAAGACTCATTTTGTTCGTAAATGAATCAGTATTTTGAACAAATTGGTTGAGTAAATGATTCAGTGGCCCTTTCACAAAAGCTTATTTAGTTCCTCGCTCACAAAGACTCATTTTGTTCGTAAATGATTCAGTTCCTCGCTCACAAAGACTCATTTTGTTCGTAAATGAATCAGTATTTTGAACAAATTGGTTGAGTAAATGATTCGGTGGCCCGTTCACAAAAGCTTATTTCGTTACTGAATGAATCAGTGAGTAAATGATTCAGTTACTCGCTCACAAAGACTCTTTTTGTTCGTAAATGAATCAGATATTTGAACAAATTGGTTGAGTAAATGATTCAGTGACCCTTTCACAAAAGCTTATTTCGTTCCTGAATGAATCAGTGAGTAAATTATTCAGTGGTTCACTCACAAAGACTTATTTTGTTTCTGAATGAATCAGTATTTTGAACAAATTGGTTGAGTAAATGATTCGGTGGCCCGTTCACAAAAGCTTATTTCGTTACTGAATGAATCAGTGAGTAAATGATTCAGTTACTCGCTCACAAAGACTCTTTTTGTTCGTAAATGAATCAGATATTTGAACAAATTGGTTGAGTAAATGATTCAGTGACCCTTTCACAAAAGCTTATTTCGTTCCTGAATGAATCAGTGAGTAAATTATTCAGTGGTTCACTCACAAAGACTTATTTTGTTTCTGAATGAATCCGTATTTTGAACGAATTGGTTGAGTAAATGATTCAGTGGCCCGTTCACAAAAGCTTATTTAGTTCCTGAATGAATCAGTGAGTAAATTATTCAGTTACTCGCTCACAAAGACTCATTTTGTTCGTAAATGAATCCGTGTTTTGAATGAATTGGTTGAGTAAATGATTCAGTGGCCCGTTCTCAATAGCTTATTTAGTTCCTGAATGAACCAGTGCGTAAATGATTCAGTGGTTCACTCACGAAGACTCATTTTGTTCGTAAATGAATCAGTATTTTGAACAAATTGGTTGAGTAAATGATTCAGTGGCCCGTTCACAAAAGCTTATTTAGTTCCTAAATGAATCAGTGAGTAAATGATTCAGTTCATCGCACACAAAGACTCATTTTGTTCGTAAATGAATCCGTATTTTGAACAAATTGGTTGAGTAAATGATTCAGTGGCTCTCTCACAAAGACTTATTTTGTTTCTGAATGAATCAGTGTTTTGAACGAATTGGTTGAGTAAATGATTCAGTGGCTCTCTCACAAAGACTTATTTTGTTTCTGAATGAATCAGTATTTTGAACAAATTGGTTGAGTAAATTATTCGGTGGCCCGTTCACAAAAGCTTATTTCGTTACTGAATGAATCCGTGAGTAAATGATTCAGTTACTCGCTCACAAAGACTCTTTTTGTTCGTAAATGAATCAGATATTTGAACAAATTGGTTGAGTAAATGATTCAGTGACCCTTTCACAAAAGCTTATTTCGTTCCTGAATGAATCAGTGAGTAAATTATTCAGTTACTCGCTCACAAAGACTCATTTTGTTCGTAAATGAATCCGTGTTTTGAATGAATTGGTTGAGTAAATGATTCAGTGGCCCGTTCACAATAGCTTATTTAGTTCCTGAATGAACCAGTGCGTAAATGATTCAGTGGTTCACTCACGAAGACTCATTTTGTTCGTAAATGAATCAGTATTTTGAACGAATTGGTTGAGTAAATGATTCAGTGGCCCGTTCACAAAAGCTTATTTAGTTCCTGAATGAATCAGTGAGTAAATTATTCAGTTACTCGCTCACAAAGACTCATTTTGTTCGTAAATGAATCCGTGTTTTGAATGAATTGGTTGAGTAAATGATTCAGTGGCCCGTTCACAATAGCTTATTTAGTTCCTGAATGAACCAATGCGTAAATGATTCAGTGGTTCACTCACGAAGACTCATTTTGTTCGTAAATGAATCAGTATTTTGAACAAATTGGTTGAGTAAATGATTCAGTGGCCCGTTCACTAAAGCTTATTTCGTTCTTGAATGAATCAGTGAGTAAATTATTCAGTTACTCGCTCACAAAGACTCTTTTTGTTTGTAAATGAATCAGTGTTTTGAACGAATTGGTTGAGTAAATGATTCAGTGGCCCTTTCACAAAAGCTTATATCGTTCCTGAATGAATCAGTGAGTAAATTATTCAGTGGTTCACTCACAAAGACTAATTTTGTTCGTAAATGAATCAGTATTTTGAACGAATTGGTTGAGTAAATGATTCAGTGGCCCTTTCACAAAAGCTTATATAGTTCCTGAATGAATCAGTGAGTAAATGATTCAGTGGTTCACTCACAAAGATTAATTTTGTTTGTAAATGAATCAGTATTTTGAACGAATTGGTTGAGTAAATGATTCAGTGGCCCATTCACAAAAGCTTATTTAGTTCCTGAATGAATCAGTGAGTAAATTATTCAGTTACTCGCTCACAAAGACTCATTTTGTTCGTAAATGAATCCGTGTTTTGAATGAATTGGTTGAGTAAATGATTCAGTGGCCCTTTCACAAAAGCTTATATAGTTCCTGAATGAATCAGTGAGTAAATGATTCAGTGGTTCACTCACAAAGATTAATTTTGTTCGTAAATGAATCAGTATTTTGAACGAATTGGTTGAGTAAATGATTCAGTGGCCCATTCACAAAAGCTTATTTAGTTCCTGAATGAATCAGTGAGTAAATTATTCAGTTACTCGCTCACAAAGACTCATTTTGTTCGTAAATTAATCCGTGTTTTGAATGAATTGGGTGAGTAAATGATTCAGTGGCCCGTTCACAAAAGCTTATATCGTTCCTGAATGAATCAGTGAGTAAATGATTCAGTGGTTCACTCACAAAGACTAATTTTGTTCGTAAATGAATCAGTATTTTGAACGAATTGGTTGAGTAAATGATTCAGTGGCCCTTTCACAAAAGCTTATATAGTTCCTGAATGAATCAGTGAGTAAATGATTCAGTGGTTCACTCACAAAGATTAATTTTGTTTGTAAATGAATCAGTATTTTGAACGAATTGGTTGAGTAAATGATTCAGTGGCCCATTCACAAAAGCTTATTTAGTTCCTGAATGAATCAGTGAGTAAATTATTCAGTTACTCGCTCACAAAGACTCATTTTGTTCGTAAATGAATCCGTGTTTTGAATGAATTGGTTGAGTAAATGATTCAGTGGCCCTTTCACAAAAGCTTATATAGTTCCTGAATGAATCAGTGAGTAAATGATTCAGTGGTTCACTCACAAAGATTAATTTTGTTCGTAAATGAATCAGTATTTTGAACGAATTGGTTGAGTAAATGATTCAGTGGCCCATTCACAAAAGCTTATTTAGTTCCTGAATGAATCAGTGAGTAAATTATTCAGTTACTCGCTCACAAAGACTCATTTTGTTCGTAAATGAATCCGTGTTTTCAATGAATTGGGTGAGTAAATGATTCAGTGGCCCGTTCACAAAAGCTTATTTAGTTCCTGAATGAATCAGTGAGTAAATGATTCAGTTACTCGCTCACAAAGACTAATTTTGCTCGTAAATGAATCAGTATTTTGAACGAATTGGTTGAGTAAATGATTCAGTGGCCCGTTCACAAAAGCTTATTTCGTTCCTGAATGAATGAGTGAGTAAATGATTCAGTGACTCGCTCAAAAAGACTCATTTTGTTCGTAAATTAATCCGTGTTTTGAATGAATTGGTTGAGTAAATGATTCAGTGGCCCATTCACAAAAGCTTATTTAGTTCCTGAATGAATCAGTGAGTAAATTATTCAGTTACTCGCTCTCAAAGACTCATTTTGCTCGTAAATTAATCCGTGTTTTGAATGAATTGGTTGAGTAAATGATTCAGTGGCCCATTCACAAAAGCTTATTTAGTTCCTGAATGAATGAGTGAGTAAATGATTCAGTGACTCGCTCAAAAAGACTCATTTTGTTCGTAAATTAATCCGTGTTTTGAATGAATTGGTTGAGTAAATGATTCAGTGGCCCATTCACAAAAGCTTATTTAGTTCCTGAATGAATCGGTGAGTAAATTATTCAGTTACTCGCTCTCAAAGACTCATTTTGCTCGTAAATGAATCAGTATTTTGAACAAATTGGTTGAGTAAATGATTCGGTGGCCCATTCACAAAAGCTTATTTCGTTCCTGAATGAACCAGTGAGTAAATGATTCAGTGGTTAACTCACAAAGACTCATTTTGTTCCTAAATGAATCAGTATTAGGAACAAATTTGTGTAATACTAATACTCTAATCATTGCTAGTTGATATGCAGTTGCAAAGCTACTTATAGTTACTAGAATGTCTATGGAATTACCTTACATTGTTGGCTGCTTTAAAGAATAACAAGGTAGAAAAAATAACTCCTTTGGTCCTTTTTATTATTAGAAACGAACAACCATTCATTGTTAAATGAATCGTAATTGACCTGTAAGGGGTGCAGTGCCTCTCGGATGAGAAGAAGAAGCGTTTCTGATGACCCATTTCACTCTTTGAATATCCGCTGCATGATAGTTGATGACATTTATACTCAATAAACCCATTTGAGTCCGTTGGAGTGTCAGATGGTGTAGGAGGAGACGGTTTATCAATATCAGCAAGCGCTGAATAGATTTAGGGTGACCAAACCTCATTCAGCCGACTCTAGTGTGGGCGTTAGAGGAAGTGCAGTGAATGAGGAAGTCTCTCACTTTAATCCAGGCACAATGGACGGATTTGTCCGACCCCCTCACAGGTAGGAGGGCGGCATTTGAAATCCTCTATTCTTCGAGGCTGTATAGTGTATGTTGAGCACAGTAGCTCTGAAATGACTTTACCCATGATCCTTTTCACCCCTGGACACCAGTGAAGTGAATTCAGCTGTTCAGTGCTCAGCTTATGCTTCACTTGTTCTGATTTTTCCATTTACTGTACATCAGAAATACTTTCCGTCATGTCGTTCCAAACCCGTATGACTTTATCCTGTGGAAGAAAGTGCTAAAGTGCTGTTTTCTGTACAGTGAAAGCATATCGGGACCTGTGGCTGTCAATCAGAAAGGTTTTCAAACTGAGGTTGCATAGACGATTTATTATGCAATTTGAATTATTCAAAATAGTAATATTTCTTTCAGCTGTAGTACAATGATAATAAATGATTACATTTTTAATATCACACTCACTATATTTCACACAAGGAGTTTTAATAATAATAATAATAATAATAATACATTTTATTTAAAGGCGCCTTTCTCGGCACTCAAGGACACCGTACAAAGATACAGTAATACATTTAAAAAACAGTAAAAATATAAATAAGTAAATTAAAGAAAAACAACTTAAAAGCATGTGACATTAAGTAGAATAGGCCATTTTAAACAGATATGTTTTTAATCTATATAAGCATTTGGGGTTGGTAAGATTAGTCTCTTCTGCTCACCAAAGCAAATAAAAAATACAGTAAAAATTGTGAAATATTTTTAAACTATGATGTGACTGTTTTCTATGTGAATATATAGTAAAGTGTAATTTATATCATGTGATCAAAGCTGAATTTATCATCATTACTCCAGTCTTCAGTGTCACATGATCCTTCACAAATCACTCTAATATAATGATTTATGAATATTTTTAATGTTGAAAACAATCGTGCAGCTTCATATTCATGTGGAAACCGTCATACAATATTTTTTTTCAGAATTCTTTGATGAATCGAAAGTTCAAAAGAACAGCATTTATTTGAAATATAATCTTTTGTAACATTATAAATACATTTACTGTCATTTTGATGCAATTTAATGCAAGCCGTCCATGTTATAATGTGTAGAAGAGCTGCTAAAATTAAAGTTATCTTACACTGTAAACCCAAATAAGTTGGGCTAACTCAAAACAATTTAGTTGAATTGAAATTCTTTGAGTTATGATGTTCCCAAATGTTGTAGTACTCATGCATGTTAATCGCTCCTAACCTGAAGTACTGAGTTAGCTAACTCACACATTTGAATAGCAATTAACAATATTTAGTTAATTAACTTTTTTATTTTGAGTTCTTGCAAATGCATTATTTACTTCACTGTAAACCCTAATAAGTTGTCAGAAATCAAAAAAAGTATTTTTTTAAATTTCGTACTCATACATTATCTATTGTTCTTAACTTGAAGTATTTGAGTACACTAATTTATACGTACAACTTAAAAGTATCACACTGTAAACCCTAACGCTCAAAATAATGAATTGGTTTGAGTAGAGTCAACTCAAATTAAACACATTAGTTCAGAACTTTATGAGTATTTATAACTGACACTTTTTAAGGGATCATTGTTTTGAGTTGTATGAACTTGTTTCTTTTCATTTAGACTAACTTAAATTGAACCGAAACTGGCCTCTATTTCTATTTCTATTTCCCAGCATGCTTTGCCAAGACAGTAAATGCTAAAATGAAGTGTTATATCATGCTTTTTTGTGCAAGATTAACGTTAAGTGGGAGATTTAGCGTGTTTAATGTTTTGTTATGCTAGTTTAGAAGAGTTTCTGTTATGTGGTTTTTTGTAGGGTTTCCATCATGTGACGAGTGGAGCGTGAGCTTAGTTTGAGAACAGATGTTAAATGTATTCAGCAAGTCATGCTACCAAAGCATTGTGTAACCAATTAGCAAGGTGGCATTTATTGCATTAGCTTATTTGTGCCCAAATTTTTCTGAATGGTTTCATGCATATAGTCATGTTAATAGTGTCCTATGTGAACATGTTCTGCATTTATTTTCCCCAGGTTTTAGTTTTTTGTCTTGAAAATCGTATATTGTTGCCGGTGGGCAAATGTGTTGTATGCAGCCCTTCAATGTCAAATGTGACTAGGAGGAGAACATTTGGCATCTAACTCAAAATAACTGCTTTCAACAGATCAATCTTTATTCATAAACAAATGTATTGTGTATAAAAAACGAAGAACATTCGATGCAAACTCAAAAAAGCTGCATCTATTTTATAATCTGTTGAATATGAAAATATAACAAACAACAAATACATTTGTCTTAAAGTGGTGGAACATAGTGCAGCCATTAAGTTGCCCTAACAGAGCATTGTGTATCAAAAAGTTAAATTAAAATAAATTAATATAGTGATGAAAAAATTACATTTATATGACAAAAATAAATAAATAAAAAGTCCCATGTATTCAATGGCTGACTGTAGTAGGTGATTTCATATAATAATGTAAATGTAAACTCATTACTTGTCTGAATTTCCTCATTATTATGGTATCATAAGCTACTAGTCATAAGAAGAATTAGCGTCCTTGACCGATTAGAATGAAACACATCCAAACTGGATGAAGGGTCCTCAATATTTTGGCCCTTACAAGACATAATATCATAAAATATGATATTTTTCCCTATCGAATTAAGGTCTATTCTACAGTAGAGATGTCAGTTAAAGGGTTAAGTCATGTTTTAGGTGGGATATTATGAAAGCAAAAAGCACTAAAGACCAAAAATCATGATTTATTAACCATTTAACACAGTATACCCCATTTCCCCATAATATGTAGTAATTTGCCCACCGGCAACTATAGCTGCCGCTTGTACTTTTGACTAAGTGTACCAAAAAACAATAGATCTGTTGTAAGATTTGTTTGGTTTGGATGATTCTAGAGACCTTCACGATTATGTAGATATATATATGTCAACAAAAAATGCTTATTAGTAACATGAAATTAACCTTTGTTTGGGAGGGTTTGCCTTCGCTATGCTTCCTGGAAGTAGGGGTAGGAAGTTGGCAGTCTCATGTGACAGGAAGGAAGTTAATACCTTTTTTTTTCTCTTGAAATCCTTTATTTGGTTGTTTTCTTGCGTGTCATTGAGATTAAAAACATGGATACTATCTAGAAAAATACTTACAAAAAGAAAATGACAACTATACACTGCGGCAACTATAGTTGCCGGTGGGCTTAAATGGGTTTTAAAGCTAGTCAAGTGTCCACTACTAAAAAAAAATTGTGCAAGATTGTGCATGGAAACGCATCCCAGAGAACGATCTACTCGCTAACCATGTGTAAATTACCCCTAGGTTAATTTTTCACCAGAGTTGTCCTTTAACACTGGGTTATTTGTGAAGCTGAACATGGTGATCTTTCCCTCATACACACACACACACACACACACACACACACACACACACACGCACACACACACACACACACACACTTCTTTAGTGACATTGTTGATCTCATGTCTAAAAACACAACACCAGTGCAGCCGACGTCTCCCGTAACCCGAACGAAGGTCGATGATGGACGCGTGTGTGTGTGTGTGTGTGCGCTCATCCGAGAGAAGTGCCCATATAAGGAATTGCGCCCTTTATGACATCATACAGGGCCAAACTCGGAAAAAACTCTGAAACTTGTTTGAATCCTGAAGGAGTGTATTTGGCACAGAAATACTTGTGTTTTGAAATGTTGTCCGTGTTTATCATGAGAATCAACTCTTTAACAGTGGAAATGAGTCAGAATAGAGACAGAGCGTATTTAGGCCACGCCCACACCGGGGGGGGGGGGGGGACAATCCAACGCTCTCCATTGACTTTGCATTGCTTGAGGCTGCATCCTTGTCATCCTTTTTTGACTTATAACAAAAAACAGAACAATGTCTAAAAGCTGATATGTGACAAGGTGTACAGCAAACAAGCTAAAAAACACAGACATACGTTTTTATAAGCTGTCGACCCAAAAAAACAGAGAGTTTAAAGAGACAAAAGTGGATAAAGGCAGTAAAACGTGACGCTTCAGCTGAAGAATGGGTACATTTTGGGATGCTGACACTCAGTATGTCTCAGTATGTGTATGTGTGCAGTAAATATGTTGTCACTGTTAAGTCAAATATCCAAATGTCCGTTTTATATATGATATTTCCTGTCGCTGATTACGTTCCCCTGTAGTGTGTGTAGTTCTCAGTGTAATATAACGTTTCGCGCTCTGTCTCAATGGCCTGTATTCACTTTTTTTGTCCTTAAACGCTCGTTTTTTGGGTCAATAGCTTATAAAAACTTCTGGGTTTTTGGTTGTGGGTTTTGTTTAGCTTGTTTGCTGTACACTTTGTCACATATCAGCTTTTAGACATTGTTCTGTTTTTTGTTATAAGTCCGAAATGACAAGGATGCCGCTTCACGCAATGCAAAGTCAATGGAGAGCGTTGGATTGTTTCCCCCCCGGTGGGCGTGGCCTTCAGATTATGACGCGTGTCGCTCTGTCTCTATGCATGAAATAGCCTCAGAACCGCCACTTTAAACAACATGAGGGTGAGTAAAATGCAATCCTTTATTTGGCACACATCTTTTGTCTTTCGTTTAGGTCAAGCCAAAAGCTCAGACTCAACCTTTAGCATTCAGCTAATCGCACACACACACACGCATCCTGTCATCACAGTAATCTCTATAAGGAATTCATGCTAACGAAGTGTCTCAGATTCCGTCATCCCGTCTTAAGCGCGTGTCTCATCTCCATGTATCCGGCCGCTAAATGGCAATCGCATCAATGGCGTGTCAGGGCCGGAGACAGCGGCGTCTCGAGAGGAGTGAGGCTGCATTAATTATGATGCACACAGGACTCGGAGCGACAGTTAATCTTTGTCGTTTTTGCTCCGGGAGACGTTTGGATATGCCAGCCAGTTTAGAGCCAGGTCAGCCCTTGACCCTGGAACACACGCGCGCATAAAGCCGGCGATCTGAAAGCCCTCCGGGGCCGACTGTGAACGGTTTGCCCCGTTGAACCCTCAGACCCGGGATTGTACGTGCCAACATGCAGGATTCGGCCAAGGAACTGTGGGAAGTTGTCGCCGCAGACACAGATCGCATTTCCAGATAGTGTTAATGTTACACTAATGTTTAACACTGGAGATGGTTCTGTGTTTACAGAGGAATCCGTCGCTGTTGCTTGAGCTGAACGCCTGCCAAAGGCTGCTTGGACTTAATTCAGATGCAGTGCTAAGACACCGTTAATAATACAATTAGTGAAAGCAGAGAAACTAAGGACTGAACTGAAGATGTTATGCATGCACGTCATGCATATTTATGAACGTGGCTGATTTCTGGAGGCTTGAATATGTCTAAGAGCGAGATCAAAAGTTGGGCCTTTCCTGCTGGAACACATCAGAGATGAAGCTGTAACCGCAGATTAATTTGTGCAAACATGAGGTTTGAAACATCACATTCTGCAAAAGGGCACAACGGTGAGTTTCTCAGCAGCCGGCGTATTCTTCCCCGTGCATTTTCTCCACAGGGATTTAAAACAATTCTTGGATAAAGAGTTCAAAGCCATGAACTAAAGCAATCAGCTCTGAGTGGAACTTCAAAACAAAACAAAAATGGTGGAAAAGACACCGTTACACAACTGTGGGCCTAATGTCAAAGACAAGAAACCATGATGCATAGTCAAATAATATATATATAAACAATATAAATCACTTTTTATCCATTCTTGCTGAATAAAAGTTTTAATTTCTTATAAAAAAAGAAAGAAAAGAAAAATACTGACCCCAAACTTTTGAACGTGTAGTGTATATTGTTACAAAATAACAATAAAATACAAAAAAAATATTTCACATTATTACAGTTTTTTCTGTATTTTTGATCAAATAAATGCAGGCTTGACGAGCATAAGTGACTTCTTTGAAAACATTAACAATAGTAATGTTTTCAAACTTTAAAATATATATATATTTTGACATCGCTTGATTTATAGATATTATTTGTAAGTATGCTTTATATTGGAGGTTGCAAAATTGCAAGAAAATTGCTTTAATATTCTTTACAAATGCTATAAATCAACAGTTTTACAGTAAAAAGCTTGATTTTATGAATTGTAAATGTGAAATGCCATAAATACATTTTAATTTTAATACAAAATTCTTTTGTTTGTATTTGATATTTTGCATTACAATTCTTTACAAATGCTATAAATCAGTAGTTGTACAGTAAAAAGCTTGTTTTTTATAGTATAAAATGTATAGTATAAAATTTAAAGTAATTTGAAATGCTAAAAATTGTAAGTTAAATACAAAATTAACAAATGCATTTGTTTGTATTATATAATTTGCAAATGCAAATCTTTACAAATGCTAAAAATCAATATATTTTTTTGCATTATATTTTCAATAAATTGCATTTTAAATTGCAGTAGTTTTACAGTAAAAAGCTTGATTTATAGTCATGCATTGTAAATATGAAATGCCATAAATTGAGAGTTCAATACAAAATTGACAAATGTATTTGATATTTTGCATTACATTTGTGTACAAATGCTATAAATCAGTAGTTTTACAGTAAAAAGCTTGATTTATAGTCATGCATTGTAAATATGAAATGCTATTAATTGTAAGTTAAATACAAAATTGGCAAATGCATTTGTTTGTATTTGATAAATTGCAAATGCAAATCTTTACAAAACGCTGTAAATCAATAGTTTTATAGTCTAAAATGGAAGTTTAATGCAAAATAGTCAAATGTATTTGATACGTTTTCAACAAATTGCATTTTAAATTGCAGTAGTTTTACAGTAAAAAGCTTGATTTATAGTCATGAATTGTAAATATGAAATGCTATAAATTGTAAGTTAAATACAAAATTGAAATCTTTACAAATGCTATAAATCATTAGTTTTATAGTCTAAAATGGAAGTTTAATGCAAAAAAAATTTGATTTTGATTTTTCAATAAATTGCATTTTAAAATTGTAACGCATTTGAAATGTTGCTTAAGATTGTACATAGACTGATTCAATCACATGATTTGCCTTGCTTCATGGAATTTTTGAACTTGTCTCAATTGTAGCCCTTCAGAATTATGGGTAATGTAGTTCTTCACCAGGAATTTGGCTATTATATATTTTTAAAACAACCTCAGAGCTCATATAGGTCTATGTGGAATTGTTTGTACATTAATTTAAAAAATATATATTTCTGTGAATGGAAATTTTATGTAATGTTGCATTCTCAGTGTTGCCGCAAGGGCTCTATCAATACCAAGGTCATGGGTTTGATTCCCAAGATATGCATGAACCTCATGCAATTTAAGTCCCTTTGCGTCATGCATAACGGCAGATATGCACCAGTAAAGTCTGTTTCTAGACCTGAATTCACCCAAAGCAGACCAGCAGCCTCCTGCAGCGCTCCTGTGTCACGGCCAGCTGCCACTGCTCAGGGACGCGTTCACAGCCCAGACGTCACACAGCCGGCCGGGGCAAGAGCACAGCGAGGTTGTTCAATCCCCAGAGATCTCGAAGCATCTCTATTCTCTGTCTGAAATCAGCGAGATTGATTCATAGCGCGATCGGCTGAAATGGAGCTTGCGGTTAACACGTCGTGACAGATTCAGGCTAGCCTCAGTGTGTGGCCGTGTCTGGGAGGGTGAAATCTGTGCCCTTCAGTGCACACTTTACTAGTGTACCCTTGAGTGTGTGCTCTGCGATCTCATGTGACACGGAGCTAAACAGAAAGCTTACGTGGCATAACTGCGGCAGCTGAATTAGCATGAGGACAGATAGCAAAGCGACGTGCGTTTGTTTGCATTCAGTCGCTGTGAGGCGGAAATGTTCACTTATGCAAGGGATTAAAAGTAGTGGCATGCTTGAGGAAACTAAGATGTTTGTTCATATTTATTTCTGACTCTGAGGTAAATATGGCCAGCGTTTGAATGATAATCATTCCTGCATGTTTTGTGTTGATGCGGGTCTCTTTATTCACTCAACACACTGACAGTTGCTTCTACATGATGATTTATGGGCTGCACGGTGTCGGTGTGAGCGCTCCACTGAGGAAACTAACACAGTTGTGTGTGAAGGGTTTGCAACAAGAGAGAAAGACAGAAAATATAGATAGATACACAGACGGTATGTCATAAATAGACATGCATTAATCCTGCATCAGATCTAGGCAGGTGGAGCTGGGGAGGTGGAGGGGCTCAGAGCTCAACACTGAACCAGACTATTTAAAGTTCCCCTTTTGTCAATCATTTCTCATCTTTTTGATCATTTATTCATGCCTTAAAATAGCTTAAATGTAACTCTACACCCTTGCTTCATTAAATATACGCGTATGTGACGGAGGCCAGCTAGTATTCGCTGTGCGAGTAAACCTCACTCCTCTGATCTCAAGAGATGCTCTAGTGACTGACGCTAGGGGTTGCAGCCTTTACGTGGCGTTCACACCAGATGCGAATGACGCGAATAAATCGCGCTATTCGCACAAAGTTGGACGCTTGAACATTTTGAGTTTACTCGCTTCATTCACGCATGACATTCACTTCACAACAGACGCGAATTCGCGTCATGGGCGGGGCTTCTGCCATCTGGCTCGTCACGTTACAAAATGGCTGACATGGGCTGTGTTCACACGTCTTTTTTGTTAAAATCTACTGTTAATGTGTGACAAAACGTAGTTTTAAGACTTTTTCAGTCGATAATGTAGTAGTTTAAAGCTCAAATATGTGGTTTATTTATAAAAAGAGAGAGTGCCAAAGTTCAGATTTTTCAACTCGGGCGATTCGCGCCATTCAGGCGTCAAATGCTCAATTCGCGCTGTATCATTCACGCGAATCACGTCATTCGCGCCGCCTCATTCACGCGAATTGCACCGCAGAATGTCTATTCGCGTCTTGGCATTGACTTAACATGTAAATCACTCGCGCGAATCGCGTCATTCGCGTCCT
Organism: Gobio occitaniae; assembly: GCA_033150135.1. Classification (NCBI taxonomy): domain Eukaryota; kingdom Metazoa; phylum Chordata; class Actinopteri; order Cypriniformes; family Gobionidae; genus Gobio; species Gobio occitaniae. The sequence goes on along the minus strand of JARQWZ010002134.1, from coordinate 37,369 downwards.
GGGGAGCTAATAAGCAAGATTTTAAGATGTTTGCGATGTTTAATAGGGAGCCAGTGTAGTGTTGACAGAACCAGCTAATATGGTCACACTTCCTGGTTCTAGTAAGAACTCGAGCTGCTGCGTTTTGGACCAGCTGGAGTTTGTTTATTAAGCGAGCAGGGCAACCACCCAGTAGAGCATTGCAGTAATCTAGCCTTGAGGTCAGGAACGCATGAACTGTTCTGCATTTGTCATTGAGAGCATATGTCGTATATTTTTAAGATGGAAGAATACGGTTTTACAGATGCTAGAAAAGTGGCTTTCAAATGAGAGATTGGTATTAAAAGAGCACACACTCTAAAAAAATGCTGGCTTAAAAATAACCCAAGTTGGGTTGAAAATGGACTAACCCAGCAATTGGGTTGTTTTAACCAAGCAATTGGGTTGTTTTAAGCCAACATTTAACCCAAATGCTGGGTTAAAACAACCCAATTGCTTGGTTAGTCCATTTTCAACCCAACTTGGGTTATTTTTAAGCCAGCATTTTTTTGAGTGCACCCAGGGTCCTCACTGACGACGAGGACTTGACAGAGCAGCCATCAAGTGTTGGACAGTCTTCTAGGTTACTACATGTAGAGGTTTTTGGTCCAATAATTAGATTTGGTTCTCAGTTGTTTTTTTTCAGAATTATGTAGGAAATTACTAGCCATCCAATTTTTTATACACTCTAAAAATGCTGGGTTAAAAACAACCCAAGTGAAAATGGACAAACCCAGCGATTGGGCTATTTTAACCCAGCAGTTGGGTTAAATGTTTCCCCAACGTGCTGGGCGTTTTATTTAACCCAACTACTGTTTAAAAATTATTATATGGCTGGCTTAAAGGAGAAGTGTGTCAATTTTAGCAGCATCTAGTGGTAAGGTTGTGAATTACAAACGCCCATTGCTCACCCCTCCCTTTCAAAGCACATAGACAAGCTACACTCTAAAAAATTCTGGCCTAAAAACAACCCAAGTTGGGTTGAAAATGGACTAACCCAGCAATTGGGTTGTTTTAATCCAGCAATTGGATTGTTTTAACCCAGCGGTTGGGTTAAATGTTTGCTTAAAACAACCCAATTGCTGGGTTAAAACAATCCAATCGCTGGGTTAGTCCATTTTCAACCCAACTTGGGTTATTTTTAACCCTGCATTTTTTAGAGTGTAACACATCAACTTTGAGGACAAATGTTCACTTTCTGCCTAATATATCCCACCCACTAACAGGTGATGAAGAGATCATCAGTGTTATTCACTTCACCTGTTATGCTTGATCGGAGTATTATCCCAATAACAAAGGTTAAAAATATATTGTTAGTTCATATTAGTTGATGCAGCATGAGACCTTATTGTAAAATATTACCCAATATTGAAATACAGATGCTAACCCTTTTAAACAAGCGTGATTGAAGGGCCATTTAACTCGATTATACATGGGGCGGCACACACAGCGACGGCCCAGCTAATCAACTCTTCAAATCTGAACATCATAATCGCCAGGCTGATATGCTAATTCACTGGCGTCACGCCGTGTCAAACACGTGAATGAGCCATTTAGCATCGCTGTGCTTTTAGTTCAAACAGCGCGGTTTGTCCAAATCTGAATCCGAGGGCGCACGCATTAGATGCCCAGTGTTTGGCAGCATCAGTCATCTTGTGCCTTTTAGCACTGTAATGTGAAATCATGTAAATGTGTTTGTGGAACGCTCTAAATTCATGCCTAAACGGCTCCAGAGTCATTAAACCGCATGCATGTTTGAGCAAATGTGATTCAAAGTTAATGACATTAGCATGTAAAAGCAGAGTCTCTCGTATATTGTGTGCAATGTGTATTATAATTCAGGATAAACTTATCTTCCTGTCATCCTGTGGATCATGCGGTCAATCTTTACAGGGTTCCTAAAGAAAGCAAACATAAGAAAGGGAAATTTCTTATTTTATATGTAAGTGCAGATTTGCATTTTGTGCAATATGACGATTGGATCTTTATACACTCTTCATACACTCTAAAAAATGCTGGGTTAAAAATAACCCAAGTTGGGTTGAAAATGGACTAACCCAGCAATAGGGTTGTTTTAACCCAAAACGGTTAAATGTTTGCTTTAAACAACCCAATCGCTGGGTTAAAACAACCCAATTGCTGGGTTAGTCCATTTTCAACCCAACTTGGGTTATTTTTAACCCAGCATTTTTTAGAGTGTACAGAAGAGGCATTGGTAAATGTAGCTAAAAAGATCAAATATCATCTGGCAAAACAGAAATTAGATGCTGCAACAGTTTCACTGTTACACTGATGATACTTAGCTCTATATTTCTTCATGCCCTGACGAAAATTTGAGGAATGCATAGCTGATACACTCTAAAAAATGCTGGGTTAAAAACAACCCAAGTTGGGTTGAAAATGGACAAACCCAGCGATTGGGTTGTTTTAACCCAGCGGTTGGGTTAAATGTTTGCCCAACGTGCTGGGTAGTTGTATTTGACTTAACTCATACTAACACAAAGTGTGTTGGAAATAAATTAACATTTTAATGAATAATAATTAAACAATAATAAATCGCTTATTAATAAATGTTCACCTTTTGATTATTATTGTTGCCTCTAGTAATTATGTGTCTGACTTTTTATTTCCAACCTATTTTGGGTTCATTTTAAAGATTCCGTGTGTAGTATTTATGAGAATCTAATGACAGATATGCAATATAATATACATAACTGTGTTTTCAGAGGAGGATAAAGACCTTACATAATGAACCGTTATGTTTTTATTACCTTAGAATGAGCCGTTTCTATCTACACTCTAAAAAATGCTGGGTTAAAAATAACCCAAGTAGGGTTGAAAATGGACTAACCCAGCAATAGGGTTGTTTTAACCCAGCGGTTGGGTTAAATGTTTGCTTAAAGGTCCCGTTTTTCGTGTTTTTTTGAAGCTTTGATTGTGTTTACAGTGTGCAATATAACGTGTTCATGTTTCGCGTGTAAAAAAACACAGTATTTTTCACACAATTTACTGATCTGTATACCGCTGTCTTCACTGTCCTAAAAACGGCCTGAGAATTTCCTCGTTCTATGAAGTCCCTCCTTCAGAAATACGTAATGAGTTCTGATTGTGCCAGCGGTTCCCGTGTTGTGAATCGACAGCAGCTTAGCGCACTTTTCCCGGAAAGGTCACGCCTCTTACCATAATGGGGATGCATGCGCTCAATGATCTCTAAGTACAGCGTCCCTGGGAAAGCCAAACAAAGGTGATTTGACTCCGGGATGAAAATAACAGCGTCTCGACGACATGGCGACAAACACACTATACAAACGCAACCGAACGCAACACTTCCTCTTGACTGACGTCATTAAAGCAGGATGTACAGGGATGTAGTCCTAAGCAGCCGTTCGCTGTAGGCTTTGAAAGGGAACTTCTGTTAAATAAAATATCTCGCTTGGCATTGAACTTTGAGCTTTATAATTTTACAGGTATTATTTATGCTCTAACAGCAACATTACACACTAACTAAAGTTTGAAAAATGGGATCACGAAGAACAGGACCTTTAAAACAACCCAATTTTAACCCAACATTTTTTAGAGTGCCCGGTGTAAGGATTTGAGCGAGTTTGGGCCAGATTGTGACGGCTAGACGACTGGGTCAGAGCATCTCCAAAACTGCAGCTCTTGTGGGGTGTTCCCGGTCTGCAGTGGTCAGTCTCTATCAAAAGTGCTCAGAGGAAGGACCAGTGGAGAACCGGCCACAGGGTCATGAAGGACCAGTGGAGAACCTTTAAGCAGAATAATTGCAATCATGATTGAGTACATTTTAGTCGAATTATTCGTTTCTTATCTGAGGTAAAGGTGACTCTGGTTAGCATTAAAGTGGTGCCGTTTTAAGAACTGTTTAATGCGCGGAGAGAGCGATCACAGCTGTCACTCACAGCATGTCTTCATCTTCACTCCAGCACTGCTCTCCTTGTCCTTGGGCGTCCTTGACTTTGCCTGTCTGTCTCCACTGTGGGACGGGGAACGCCAAGATGGAGTGCTTCTCAAACACACTTTTCTGTGGCATTCAGGTCACTCTACATGCCAATGAAGCCGCGCCCTGAGCGCCTGAAGAGGAGAAGCCGCTCGATGAGCAGCGCTCGCGAGTCGAGGAGGTGAGAGTTGAGCGGCCGCAGACAGTGATAAACGCAGGTGTGAGATCAGCAGACGATTGCAGCATTTCTCCACTCCATCCTGACATTTAGACTATTGATCCGCTCTGAGACGCTTTCTTTCTTGCTGTTTGCATTTCTTCCAAGTTCTCATTACCTGCAGTACAACAAAAAAACTATTTTCAACATGCTAATCATGCTAGCAATGTGCTAAATCATGCCAGAAGATGGTAAATCATGCTAGTAACCAGAATAATTTGTCAACGACCTTTTTTCACTGACGAAAACGAGACGATAACTAAATAAAAACTAGTGTTGGATGACAAAAACTATGACGGAAATCAACTGTTATTTTTGTCAACAAATAAAAACGAGGGACGATTAGGGAGATGGGGTCAGAACTGATGTCCTGTGTAACAGATGAGCTCATTTGATCTGAACTGATCTAACGGCTGGAAAACACACGGCCTACAGGCTCATCCCCAATCCAGCTCCAGAGCGGCTCAATCAATCAACATTTTTTTCAGATGTCTCAGGCGGAGTCTCTAACGTCATCACCGGCGGCCATCTTGTCACCATCTTGTATCCTTTTAGTCATGCTTTAGTCCTGTCCGTCCATCTATCTATCTATCCATCCATCCATCCATCCATCCATCCATCCATCCATCCATCCATCCATCCATCCATCCATCCATCCATCCATCCATCCATCCATCCATCCATCCATCCATCTATCTATCTATCTATCTATCTATCTATCTATCTATCTATCTATCTATCTATCTATCTATCTATCTATCTATCCATCCATCCGTCTGTCCGTCCTCAATCCATCCATCCATCCATCCATCCATCCATCCATCCGTCTGTCCGTCCTCAATCCATCCATCATCAATCTATCAATCAATCTATCTATCTATCTATCTATCTATCTATCTATCTATCTATCTATCTATCTATCTATCTATCTATCTATCTATCTATCTATCTATCTATCTATCTATCTATCTATCTATCTATCTATCTATCTATCTATCTATCTATCATTCTATCTATCTATCAATCTATTTGTCCGTCTGTCTGTCCGTCCGTCCATCCATCCAAGCTTTTAAAACATTTTAAAACATTCTGGTCCGTTTTTTTCAAGCCAGCTTCAGAGTTTGCTTCTTTTATTTATTTCTTTATCTAGTTATATATATTGTGGTAAGTTCAATACCAACTCGTTCCCAGGAAACCCTGAACCTCCTCCCTGTGTTCTCACTCCAGACAAGGAAAAAGTTTAAAGTTTTTAAGACAGTTTTAAAGACAGGAATAATTGTTTTTAAAAAGTTTAAAGACAGGAATAATTGTAGCTGTGCTGGATCGTGTGTAAAGTGTCATAAATGAGTCTCATTTAATCCGCTAACATAATGACCCGTCGTCCCTCAGGAAGGGTCTTCATCTGTTCCTCGTCCCAGCTTTCGTCATGACCTCTGACCTCCTGCGGGGCTAAAGCCTTGGCACACAAACCCTCGTCCAGCGTTACGTCATGTCCAGTCTGTTAAAAGGCTTTTTCTTTCCTTCTCATGTAATGTTTTGACAGAGAAAGGGTCGGCCGGTCCATTTAAACCCCTTCCATCGCCACGTCCCGCTCGAATGGACAGGTGATGAGATTAATATTGTCAGGGGCGATATTAATGAAAATCTATTTTTAAATCTGAAGCACGTAAACCTGGAGCATCTGCTTTTGAGAGGATCAAGGCAGGGCAGCTTTCCATCCACTCCTCTAACTCCTGTCATGAATAATGAACGCCGCTGTCGTGTTCTGGGGTTGTGTGAGCTGTGATCTCTGCTGTGGATCTGAGTCTGTGTTCATGAGCACAAAGGCGTTCAGGAGCTCATAATATAAACTTCATTAAAACCTGCTACTTCATTTCAGACCATATGTTTCACCGGCGCGCTTTCCTAATGCAAATGAAAGTCCATTCCACGTCTTTTAAAGCGGCAACACACACTTCAGTCGACATGAAATCACACGATGTTCTGAATATATGCTCCTGGTTTAGATGTGAATGATTAATAAGTGCAAGTCTTTCATGCTTACAACATGCTAAATCATGCTATCAAACATGCAAAATCATGCCAACAATTTGTGCTAAATCATGCTAGCAAAAATGCTAGCTATGTGTTAAATCATGTTATCAACTTCTTAAATCATGACAAAATGCTAAATCATGCAAACAAACAAGCTAGCAATGTGCTAGCAAAATGCAAAATAATGCTATCAACATGTTAAATTATATATCAACATTTTAAATCAATGCTAACCAAAATGATAACAATGTGTTAAATCATGCTAGCAATGTGTTAAATCATATTATCAGCATGTTAAATCATGATAAAATGCTAAATCATGCTAGCAATATGCAAAATAATGCTATCAATATGTTAATCATGATAGCAACATGTTAAATTATGTATCAACGCGTTAAATAATGCTAGCAAATATGCTAGCAATGTGTGCTAAATCATGGTATCAACATGTTAAATCATAATAAAATGTTAAATCATGCTAACAAACATGCTAGCAATGTGGTAAATCAAGCTAGCAATATGCAAAATAATGTTATCAAGATGTTAAATTATATATCAACATTTTAAATCAATGCTAACCAAAATGATAACAATGTGTTAAATCATGTTATCAACATGTTAAATCATGATAAAATGTTAAATCATGCTAACAAACATGCTAGCAATATGCAAAATAATGCTATCAACATGTTAATCATGATAGCAACATGTTAAATTATATATCAACGTGAAAAATAATGCTAGCAAATATGCTAGCAATGTGTGTGCTAAATCATGGTATCAACATGTTAAATCATAATAAAATGTTAAATCATGCTAACAAACATGCTAAGAATGTGGTAAATCAAGATAGCAATATGCAAAATAATGTTATCAACATGTTAATCATGCTAGGAACATGTTAAATCATTATAGCAAAATGCTAAATCATGATAACAGACATGCTAGCAATGTGCTAAATCATGCTAGCAATATGTTAAATCATGCTATCAACATGTTAAATCGTGATAAAATGTTAAATCATGCAAACAAACAAGCTAGCAATGTGCTAGCAAAATGCAAAATAATGCTATCAACATGTTAAATTATATATCAACATTTTAAATCAATGCTAACCAAAATGATAACAATGTGTTAAATCATGCTAGCAATGTGTTAAATTATATATCAACATTTTAAATCAATGCTAACCAAAATGCTAACAATGTGTTAAATCATGTTATCAACATGTGAAATCATGATGAAATGCTAAATCATGTTAGCAATATGCAAAATAATGTTATCAACATGTTAAATTATATATCAACATTTTAAATCAATGCTAACCAAAATGCTAACAATGTGTTAAATCATGCTAGTAATGTGTTAAATCATGTTATCAACATGTTAAATCATGATAAAATGCTAAATCATGCTAACAAACATGCTAGCAATATGCAAAATAATGCTATCAACATGTTAATCATGAGAGCATGTTAAATTATATATCAACGCGTTAAATAATGCTAGCAAATATGCTAGCAATGTGTGCTAAATCATGGTATCAACATGTTAAATCATAATAAAATGTTAAATCATGCTAACAAACATGCTATCAATGTGGTAAATCAAGATCGCAATATGCAAAATAATGTTATCAACATGTTAATTATGCTAGGAACATGTTAAATCATTATAGCAAAATGCTAAATCATGATAACAAACATGCTAGCAATGTGCTAAATCATGGTATCAACATGTTAAATCATAATAAAATGTTAAATCATGCTAACAAACATGCTAGCAATGTGGTAAATCAAGCTAGCAATATGCAAAATAATGTTATCAACATGTTAAATTATATATCAACATTTTAAATCAATGCTAACCAAAATGATAACAATGTGTTAAATCATGCTAGCAATGTGTTAAATTATATATCAACATTTTAAATCAATGCTAACCAAAATGCTAACAATGTGTTAAATCATGTTATCAACATGTGAAATCATGATGAAATGCTAAATCATGTTAGCAATATGCAAAATAATGTTATCAACATGTTAAATTATATATCAACATTTTAAATCAATGCTAACCAAAATGCTAACAATGTGTTAAATCATGCTAGTAATGTGTTAAATCATGTTATCAACATGTTAAATCATGATAAAATGCTAAATCATGCTAACAAACATGCTAGCAATATGCAAAATAATGCTATCAACATGTTAATCATGAGAGCATGTTAAATTATATATCAACGCGTTAAATAATGCTAGCAAATATGCTAGCAATGTGTGCTAAATCATGGTATCAACATGTTAAATCATAATAAAATGTTAAATCATGCTAACAAACATGCTATCAATGTGGTAAATCAAGATCGCAATATGCAAAATAATGTTATCAACATGTTAATTATGCTAGGAACATGTTAAATCATTATAGCAAAATGCTAAATCATGATAACAAACATGCTAGCAATGTGCTAAATCATGGTATCAACATGTTAAATCATAATAAAATGTTAAATCATGCTAACAAACATGCTAGCAATGTGGTAAATCAAGATCGCACTATGGAAAATAATGTTATCAACATGTTAATCATGCTAGGAACATGTTAAATCATTATAGCAAAATGTTAAATCATGATAACAAACATGCTAGCAATGTGCTAAATAATGCTAGCAACATGTTAAATCATTATAGCAATGTGCTAAATCATGCTAGCAATGTGTTAAATCATGCTATCAACTTGTTAAATCATGATAAAATGCTAAATCATGCAAACAAACAAGCTAGCAATGTGCTAGCAAAATGCAAAATAATGCTATCAACACATTAAATTATATATCAACATTTTAAATCAATGCTAACCAAAATGCTAACAATGTGTTAAATCATGCTAGCAATGTGTTAAATCATGTTATCAGCATTTTAAATCATGATAAAATGCTAAATAATGCTAACAATCATGCTAGCAATATGCAAAATAATGCTATCAACATGTTAATCATGATAGCAACATGTTAAATTATATATCAACACGTTAAATAATGATAGCAAATATGCTAGCAATGTGTGCTAAATCATGGTATCAACATGTTAAATCATAATAAAATGTTAAATAATGCTAACAAACATGCTAAGAATGTGGTAAATCAATCTAGCAATATGCAAAATAATGTTATCAACATGTTAATAATGCTAGCAACATGTTAAATCATTATAGCAAAATGTTAAATCATGACAAAAAACATGCTAGCAAATGTGCTAAATCATGCTAGCAATATATGTTAAATCATGCTATCAACATGTTAAATCATGATAAAATGTCAAATCATTTTAACAACATGCTAGCAATGTGTTAAATCATGCTAGCAATATGCAAAATAATGCTATCAACATGTTAATCATGCTAGCAACATGTTAAATTATATATCAACATGTTAAATCATGATAACAAACATGCTAGCAATGTTTTAAATCAATGCTAGCAAATATGTTAAATCATGCTATCAACATGTTAAATCATGATAAAATGTCAAATCATGCTAACAAACATGCTAGCAATGTGCTAAATCATGCTAACAAAATGCAAAATAATGCTATCAACATGTTAATCATGCTAGCAACATGTTAAATCATTATAGCAAAATGTTAAATCATGATAACAAACATGCTAGCAATGTGCTAAATCATGCTATCAACATGTTAAATCATGATAACATGTAAAATAATGCTAACAACATGCTAGAAATGTGTTTAATTATGCTAGCAATATGCAAAATAATGCTATCAACATGTTAATCATGCTAGCAACATGTTAAATCAATATAGCAAAATGTTAAATCATGATAACAAACATGCTAGCAATGTGCTAAATCATGCTATCAACATGTTAAATCATGATAACATATAAAATAATGCTAACAACATGCTAGAAATGTGTTTAATTATGCTAGCAATATGCAAAATAATGCTATCAACATGTTAATCATGCTAGCAACATGTTAAATCAATATAGCAAAATGTTAAATCATGATAACAAACATGCTAGCAATGTGCTAAATCATGCTATCAACATGTTAAATCATGATAACATATAAAATAATGCTAACATGCTAGAAATGTGTTTAATTATGCTAGCAATATGCAAAATAATGCTATCAACATGTTAATCATGCTAGCAAAATGTTAAATCATGCTATCAGCATGTTAATCATGCTAGCAAATGTGCAAAATCATGCTAGCATTATTTTCTTGATACACGATCATGGTTTAATTGTGAATAATTCATAAGTGCTAGTTTTTATCCTCATTTAGGCTAATATTGTGTTTTGTCACATCACATTATAAAAGTAAAATGTGTTGCAAATGCTGTTTCATAGACAGTTATGCTCACAAATTGTTGCATTAAAAGTGTTTTAACAATGAGGCCTCATTAAATATGAAAGTCATAATCATGCTGTAAACATGAAATGAATTGTGTCTGTATTATTAATTAATTTGAGAAGTTGACTCTCAGGTCAAGATTAACAGTTCATCATATATGAACACTTCATAATCAGTCACTGTTGAGAGTTATTATATCATACGCATTGGTTTGATCTTGTCTTACACTCGTCTGACGTCGTTCATTTAGATCCCACACTGGGCGTTATTAATATGTTTATGTTATGGTGGTTGAGTGTGAAAGAGATTGAGTAATAGAGCATTCATGTGCTCTTAAACAGAGCTCTCAGCTCCTGACGGCCGGAGGAATTCAGCTGCAATTACTGGCAGCGTGTCTGCTGATTCTCTGCTAGAAAACAGTAATCATCAACTCGCTCACAGCCGCCCAGAGTACAGACTGCTCAGGCCGCCTACAGAGAGAGAGAGAGAGAGAGAGAGAGAGAGAGAGAGAGAGAGAGAGAGAGGGATGGAGAACGAGTGTGGGAGAAGCTCAGGAACCAAAGGCGTTTGGTTGGTGAATTTCCTCAGCTCTCAGTCGCAGAGCAGATGATCTGTGTTTACTGTACTCGGGTTAGCAGGGTATATGGAGTATCAATACATTATTGAACTAATAATAATAATAATAATTCATAATTATATATATTTTTAATAAACTATATAAAGGATAATAGTATAAAATAGTTTTTAATAATATTAATAATGTATATTTCATATTATACAAATGTATAAACATTTTGTTATTTATACGTCATTATAATACATGTATTAATAATGTAAAATATATTAAAATAAAATAATAAAAAATATTTGTATGATCAATTATTATTAATAATAATAGTGTACATTATATTTTATATTATGCAAAATATATATTTTATTATTATATTTTATAATAATGCACTTCTTATAATAGTAATAATAATAAGGACAAATAAAATATATACAATTATATTATGCAGTATATAAATATATATTGTAAAATAAAATATATTTTATGAGGAATTACTACTAATAATAATATATAATGTAATTTTATAGTATATAAATACACTATTCTAAAAATCGAAATATTTTTGTTATTTGGTTTTTATAATAATAAATAAATAAAATATTTAATACAACATGTTGTTAAGAGATATTAAACATAATAATTAATATTATATTTTATATTATACAAATATATAGACATTGTATTATTATATATATCATAATAATGTACTTTTTTATTATAATAATTATAATAATAAGAAATAATGTAAAATATATTAAAATAAAATAATCAAAAATACATATTTTTATGATAAATCATTATTAATAATAATAATAATAATAATGTACATTATATTTTATATTATATAACATATATATGATTTATATTTTATAATAATGTATTTTAATAATAATAAATTGTGTATGTGTATAAATATATATATATATATATATATATATATATATATATATATATATATATATATATATATATATATATATATATATATATATATATATATATATATATATATATATATATATATATATATATATATATACTGTATTTAATAGAAAATGTTAAGATATATTAAAATAATAATTAATATTATATTTTACAATAATGTACTTTTTATAATTATTTATTATTATAGTTTTTATTCATGCACTCACACACACTCGTGCACACTCGCACTCTCTCACACACACTCGCAAACACGCACTCTCAAACACACACACACACACGTACTCACACACACTATCTCACACACACACTAACACACACACACACACTCGCATACACACACACACACACACACACACACACACACTCACGCATACACACTCGCACTCTCACACACACTCTCACACACGCACACACACACACACACGCACGCACTCTCACACGCACTCTTACACACACACACAAACACACACACTCTCACTATCTCTCTCTCTCACACACACACACACACCCGCACACTCTCTCTCACACACACACACACACACACACACTCGTGCACACACACGCACTCGTGCACACACACACTTGCACACACGCACACACACACACACACACACTCGCACACACACACACGCACACACTCGCACACACACACACACACACACACACACACACACACACACACACACACACACACACACACACACACACACACACACACGTTTGTTTTTGTGAAATGTGAGGACATTCCATAGGCGTAATGGTTTTTATACTGTACAAACCGTATTTTCTATCCCCTTACACTGCCCCTGCCCCTAAACCTAGCCCTCACAGGAGACTGTGCAGTTCACTTTCTGTGAAAAAAAACTTGTTCTGTGTGATTTATAAGCATTTTGAAAAGTGAGGACATGGGGAACGTCCTCATATTTCACCCTCTTTTTGTAATACCTATGTCATACCCATGTCATTATACACATTTGTGTCCTGATATTTCACGAAAACATGCCCACACACACACACACACACACACACACTCAAACACACATACACACACACACACACACATACTCCCACACACTAATACATAAATCTATCTTTTTCTATGATCTAAATGTCATAAAGCGCTCCGTCCCCACTCTCCTCTCTCTCTCTGTGATTGACAGCTGAAGGTTCGGGCAGGTGCTTCACGTGTCAAACACACACACACACACACACACACACTCAGACTGAATACAACTGTGTCCAACTTCACTAATGAGCCTCGGGTTCTCCACAAGACCACTTGAAGAAACAAATCCCTTTTTCCCCCAATTTCCACGGCTTCATCCTGAATCTCCTTTCCCGGCGTCTGCCATTTAATTTGTGGTCTCTCCGGGATTCCCGTGGAGAAATATCCACTGGACGTAAAAGGCCGTGATAATGAAGAGACCTCGAGCAGAAAGAGCGCGCCGCGGTTTGTTGATTAGCATTTTAATAAGCCGGATACGGGCAGGGCGCGGGCTGATGACCTCACAGGTGACAGTCGGGGTATGTAAATGATTAATTACCCAGAATACATTGGGATCATATGCTTGTTAGGAGGATGAGGAACCTCTCTGCCTGCAAATACATTGATATTATCTCTCCGCTCGCTCGCTCGGCCGGACGGATGAGCGACAGCAATTAAATGAGAATTAATGAGATTTCTGGAGGTTATGTTAAAAAAGAACAAAGTCTAGTAAGTCTTGCCATTAAGAGACTCAAACCGCTTCTGCAAGTCATTAAACTCTTGAGGGACACCATGGAGAAGTGCATTGTGGGTTTTTCCACTATAAAACCATTAGAGCTGCTCTTCTGTGAGCTTTAGGTCTATAAAAAGTGCGCAGACTCAAGCGACCAAAGTTTTTGGAGGTTCGTACTAATGAAAAGTCCTCCAGGAAACAAGAGCCTGGCATATTAAATAACATTTGGAAAGACTAAATCTTTTAAAACTGCTCAGTTTTATTCAGAGGCCCAAAACTGAGCAAAAATATACAATTTGGTGCAGATGCTGATGGGTCAGCGAACGACTGAACTGAGCCCATCTCAGAGAAACTACAGCTGATGTTTCCAGCTGTTTCACCAACAGAGAATGAACCAGTTTATCATCATCACTCAGCCGGTTTATGAACCAGAGCCTGGAATTGCTGAATGATCTCATTAACATGGGAGTTGTTTCTCCTAAAAACCTAAACGATCCCATAATCTCACGTGTCTCTAGAAATAAGATTTTTACTGTTTTTGAGTCTCTAAAAAAACTCAAAAATACAGTAAAAACTGTGAAATATTATTAAGCTGTTTTCTGTGTGAATATATTTTTAAATATAATTTATTCATGTGATCAAACTACATTTATTTGATTAGTAATACAGTACAAATCATGAAATATTATTACAATTTAAACTAGCCTTTTTCTAAGTGAATATATAGTAAAATATAATTTATAAATGTGATCAAATCTGCATTTATATGATTAGTACTACAGTAAAAATCACTAAATATTATTACAATTTAAAATAGCTTTTTCTAAGTGAATATATAGTAAAATATAATTTATTCATGTGATCAAAGCTGCATTTATTTGATTAGTAATACAGTAAAAATCATGAAATGTTATTACAATTTAAAATAGCCTTTTTCTAAGTAAATATATAGTAAAATAAAATTTACTCATGTGATTGAAGATGAATTTATTAGATGACTAATACAGTACAAATCATGAAATATTATTAAAATGTAAAATAGCCTTTGTCTATTTGAATATATAGTAAAATATAATTTATTAATGTGATCAAAGCTGCATTTATTCGATTAGTAATACAGTAAAAATCATGAAATGTTATTACAATTTAAAATAGCTTTTTCTAAGTGAATATATAGTAAAATAAAATGTATTCATGTGATTAAAGATGAATTTATTAGATTACTAATACAGTAAAAATCATGAAATATTATTACAATTTTAAATAGCCTTTTTCTATTTGAATATATATAGTAAAATATAATTTATTCATGTGATCAAAGCTGAATTTATTTGATTAGTAATACAGTTAAAATCTTGAAATGTTATTACAATTTAAAATAGCTTTTTCTATGTAAATATATAGTAAAATATAATTTATTCCTGTGATCAAAACTGCATTTATCATCATTACTCCAGTCTTCAATGTCACATGATCCTTCAGAAATCATTCTAATATGAGGATTTATGATTATTATTAATGTTGAAAACAGTTAATATTTTGGCGGAAACTATGATTTTTCGGGACTCTTTGATGAAAGGAAAATTCAAAAGAACAGCATTTATTTGAAATAGAATCTTTTGTAACATTATGAATCACTTATGATCAATTTAATGCACCCTTGCTGAATAAAATTGATTTGATATATCTATATAATTTGAAGTCAGTATGAACAGTGCAATGATTTTTTTGCATTGCATTGCATATTAAAGTAAAATGTGAATAATTGCCTTTAAAAATAGCCACAAAAGACATAATAATAGGCTCAATTTTCTGTATGCAAATTATAATTTCTAATTCACTTTGGCTTTGGGGTTGTCTTGAGAAATTCTCCCTGATACTAAAACAAGCCTGAGAACTACATTAAAGGCCATGAAAGAGCATCATATGAGCAATAAAACGGTCCTCTGGGAGGTTTTTCAGCTTCACCGTTTCCTAAAGTGCCTGAAACACACTCGAGTTTACACTCGAGTCGACTCGACTCCCATCAGAGTCATAATCCCCACACAGAGATCAGGCTGGATCACGACCCACGTCTGCTTAATTGCACTAATTACATGTCTGATGACTTACTGTGCAGAATGAGCCGGATTGGAGCAGCGGAGACCAAATCCCACTTTAAAGGCTGTGAATTACATCCATGAACCAGATTAAAGTGCTTCAATACAAACCAATCAGCGAGAGAAGAATCCATCGATTTGAAGGAACAGTCCTGTGGGATTTAACAAAGGCTTTATGTGTGATACACCTTAATAATACACAAAGTGATTTGTGTGTGTGTGTGTGTGGTTTTTAAATAGATCATATAAATGCTGCCATGACAAATGAAAGCAAAAGAACATTATTAGACAAATCTCGTTGTCCTAATACGCTTTGCAAAGATTGGATGTTCTGAGCGTGTTCCTGCTTTAATCAAATTACGCGTTATAAAATGGAGCATGTTTGATGAGAAACATATTTGTAGTCATTTAATTAGCATGAAGCAGATTTGCGTTTAATGGGAGGCTGCGTGTTCTCAAAGACAATGAAATTGAGTTTACATTAGACTCTAACAACCGACATCTGGAGACCGACCTCACACTGACCGAATTAATCAGGAGAATATATAAAACCAAAATGGATTTGTACATCTGTCAAATTAAAGGGGAACTATTATGCATAATTCACTTTTAGATGGCGTTTAAACATAAATGTGTGTGTACACAACCACCCTATATATAATGGTAAAAATCCACCCACTCTTCTTTAATCCCCATAAATCATTAGCAGTGTTTCAGAATAAGCCGTTTCTATGCAATGTGATGTCATGTATGATTAGGCCCTGCCCACGACTGATGACAGACCACGCCCTATTTGCATAGACCCCGCCCTCAGCGAGCTGTACACAGTCTGTTTATCTTCTCGCCAGAACATTGAAGTATGAAATATATTCTTATATATAATCCAGTCGAGAGCAGTGAGTGATTCTCTGTTTTTCTTTTGTTGTTTGATTCATATTAACAGCATATCCTGTATATTACGCTGCTGTCACTTTAATACACAGATCTAATGTACACATGTGATTTCCTTCCCTGCTGTTCACAGACATAACTGACTGTGTTTAAGTGAACTTTGTGTGATAACCGTGTGAGTATTGGACCGTTTAAGCGCAATAAGACGTGAAAGAGAACGTAGTTTAATACTCACAGACGCTCCATCTGACACACAGCTTTCTGTGCGCGTGCTTCAGGTGTGCGTGTGCGCTCCGAAAACCATATATCAGAAGTATAATAGAGATGATAATCAAAACCAAACAGATGTTGAAGTTTTTAGCAGAGTTTTCAGAGGCTCCGCCCTCTTCTGGAAAGGGGGTGGGAGCAGCAGCTCATTTGCATTTAAAGATACATGCACGAAAACAGCATATTTTTCTTTCCACTCAAAAATGTGACCCTGGACCACAAAACCAGTCATAAGGGTCTTTATTTATTTTTTATTGAGATTTATACATTAGCTGAAAGCTGTGTACATAAGCTTTCCATTGATGTATGATTTGTAAATTTCATAATGATTCATAGTGAAATATGATTTGATGTATCATTTGAAAATCTGGAATCTGAGGGTGCAAAAAATTCTAAATATTGAGAAAATCTCCTTTAAAGTTGTCCAAATTAAGTCCTAAGCAATGCATATTACTACTAATAATACATTTTTGATATTTACAGTTGGAAATTTACTAAATATCTTCATGGAACACGATCTTAATATCCTAATGATTTTTGGCATAAAAGAAAATTCGATAGTTTTGACCCATACAATGTTGTCACGATTCACCATTGAGAGTGCCCCTGATCATCAAAGACTACATTACCCATAATCCTTTGCTCATTGTCTACACCTGTACCTCATTCACTCTCTCTCTGTATAAACCATGTTCACCTTGTCGGTCACTGCGAAGTCTTGTTTTGTGTAGCACTGCATTTCTGAGCATTTTCCCCGGTTTCATGTCGCTTGGTTCGTTGGATTTCTTTCCTGTTTCCCGGATGACCCTTTTTCCTCTGTCCGCTGCTCTGTTTGTTGGTTTGGACGGCCTGCCTGTGTTTTGACCTTGCCTGTACTGTTGACTACGATTGTGGATTACCCTTTCATTAAAGCTGCGTTTGGATCCTCAACCTTTGTCTCTCAGAGCAGTCCGTTACAAATGTATTGTTGGCTATTGCCACAATTAAACCTGCGAGTTCACAAATGGGCGTTTACAACATGGCATAATAAATGATCTGTGGGCTATTTTGAGCTGAAACGTTCCAGACACATTTTGGGAGACTTATTTAATTATATTATTTGATGAATAGAAAGTTCAAAGTCATTGCTTAAATATAGTATTAGTTTTAGTTAGTGTTGGGCAATCGATTAATCGCGATTAATCGCATCCAACATAAAAATAACAAACAATATTACTGTGTATAATTATGATGTATATATAAATACACACACTTGCATGCATATTAAGAAGAATATGTTATATATGTTAAATATATATGAATATTTATACACATAATAATTATACACAGTACTTTTATTTTGGATGCGATTAATCGTGATTATTCGTTTGCCCAGCTCTAGTTTTAGCATCGTGTGATGGTGTCATATAAACACGGTGCATTTGGGATGCAGGGCAGGTAAAGAGAAAATGATCTCATTGATTTTTTGTGTAATTTTTTCTCTCAAATGAAATGTGCTGCAAAGGACTCGCCGTTCATAGCCGCTGCAGATATTGTTCTGATTCTTTTTTGCTCATGCCAGAACTGAACAAACCTCTAATAAATAAAGGGAAACACGCCGAGCCCGTTCTGTGCTGACCCAGTCATTAGGAAAATTAGCCAAAGGAAGTAAAAGCGCATTCGTTTTAGCGGCAGAAAATGATCCCGTGGAGATGTTCGCATTAATAGGCCCTCAGTTTGAATAATGCAAATTCGACACCGCAGCTGTGATTACTCAGATTTATGCGGCAACAAGAGCAGAAAACGAGAGTCGCTCACTGCAAAACACATCAGCGGATGCTTGTCTTAAAGAGATTTCTATTACAAAACATCAGTCAATAAACCCAAATGTGCAGCCAAATCAGAAATTAATTACTGCCTCGGGTTAATTCTATTGCCAAAGTGAATGAATCTAGCATTGAGTCAGATCGATGGTTCATAGTTTGCAACTGTTTGTTAGTGTCTCTTGGTAGGATTTCACACTTGCATCACCCATCCCGAGTTCCTACATCTGAAATAAACCACCGTCGCTGCTCTAAAATAAAACAAAGAACGCTTGTCTCAGACGTGCGCCAGACTGGGAGTCTTTGAGTTTCTGTTGTTCAGTTTTCTCTGCCGTAACCGAAACTTCTTGCGCTCTCATCTACAGCAGCTCTGCAAGAAATAAAGCAAAGTTAGAGCTGTGTGTAAATAAAGCTTGACAGAAAGAGTAGAAACTGAACAGCCTTTGACTGCAGCTCTGAACAAACTCACCACATTCAGTTCATCAAGAGCAGCTGATCTCACTGTATTAGAGGGGTTTCAGATACCCATTAAGGGTCTGAAAAGGGTACACAAATAGGGTACAGATATTATATATATATAATTAAAAAAGAAATGTCTTTGAATGTCATCCCAAACAGCAATTGGTGAGAAGCAAGTAAATCTCACATTTTTCTCAGTTCCAGATTAATTGTATTGTAAATGCATTCATCAGGTTATTACTAGTGTTAACTAAAACTACAACTATTCAAAACATTCCTGTGAATTGAAATAATAGAGCTGAAATAAAATCAAATACATTAAAATGAGAAATGTTGCTTTGGAAATAAACTGAAATAAGTTGAAGCATTAAAATGATTATCTGGAAATAAATAAATCTCAAACTAAAACTGAAATAAAAATAAACTGAACCTAAATAGCAATTTCCCAAAAAATTATTCAAATGACAAAGGCACACCATGAAATGACTAAAAATGAAACGAAACATTCAAAATATTTATATAACTAACTACAATAACACTGGTTTCACTTCCAGCATTAAACTGTCTTACCAAAGTTAGGGTAATAAATCAATCAATAAGTGAGTGAGTGAGTGAGTGAGTGAGTGAGTGAGTGAGTGAGTGAATTAATGGGTGGGTGGATAGATGGATGGATGTGAGTGGGTGGGTGGATAGATGGATGAATGAATGAATGAATGGGTGGATGGGTGGATGGATGGACGGATGGATGTAAGTGGGTGCATGGATGGATGGATGAATGAGTGGGTGGGTGCGTGAATGGATGAATTAATAAATGGGTGGATGGGTGGATGGATGGACGGATGGATGTAAATGGGTGGGTGGATGGATGGATGAATGAGTGGGTATATGGATGGATGGATGGATGGATGAATAGGTGGGTGGATGGATGGATAGATGGATGGATGTGAGTGGGTGCGTGGATGGATGGATGGATGTGAGTGGGTTGGATGGATGTGAGTGGGTGGGTGGATGGATGGATGGATGTGAGTGGGTGCGTGGATGGATGGATGGATGGATGGATGGATGGATGGATGAATGAGTGGGTGGGTGCGTGAATGGATGAATGAATGAATGGGTGGATGGATGGACGGATGGATGTAAATGGGTGGGTGGATGGATGAATGAGTGGGTGCATGGATGGATGGATGGATGTGAGTGGGTGCATGGATGGATGGATGGATGTGAGTGGGTGCGTGGATGGATGTGAGTGGGTTGGATGGATGTGAGTGGGTGGGTGGATGGATGGATGTGAGTGGGTGGATGGATGTGAGTGGATGGGTGGATGGATGGATGTGAGTGGGTGGATGGATGTGAGTGGGTGGGTGGATGGATGGATGTGAGTGGGTGGATGGATGTGAGTGGGTGGGTGGATGTGAGTGGGTGGGTGGATGGATGGATGGATGTGAGTGGGTGCGTGGATGGATGGATGGATGTGAGTGGGTGGATGGATGTGAGTGGGTGGATGGATGTGAGTGGGTGGGTGGATGGATGGATGTGAGTGGGTGGATGGATGTGAGTGGGTGGGTGGATGTGAGTGGGTGGGTGGATGGATGGATGGATGTGAGTGGGTGCGTGGATGGATGGATGGATGTGAGTGGAGTGGGTGGGTGGGTGGGTGGATGTGAGTGGGTGGGTGGATGGATGGATGGATGGATGGATGGGTGGGTGGACGGATGGATATGAGTGGGTGGGTGGATGGATGGATGGATGGATGAATGAATGAGTGGGTGGGTGGGTGCGTGGATGGATGGATAGATGGATGTGAGTGGGTGGATGGATGAATGGATGGATGGATGGATGAATAGGTGGGTGTATGTGGGTGAATGAATGAATGAATGAATGAATTGGTGATTGAATGGGTGGATGGATGAATGGATGAATGGATCGATGGATGTGAGTGAGTGAATGAATTAATGAATTAATGGTTTGAAGTTAGTTCCTTGTTTGTATGAAATGCCTTTGATTCTGAGGTGTGTGTGTGCTGGTGTAGATGACAGGTGTGTTAGCTCAGGACTCAATCTAAACACGTCTGAGGCTAGAAAACTAATAGACATTAATAAAAATAATGGTAAAGCAAGCCGATATTATCTTAACCTGTGCAAAAGTATGCGTTCCAGAGTTTCTTTCCACCATCATCAGATCGTTCAGTGCAGCGGCACAGTGGCGATATTCACATCCAGGAAATACGACACGGCCCCAATGCATGAGACACAAAGAGCTGAGGGCCTTTCTGAGGGACATTCTGAGCTGAATGCAGGTCAGACGTCCTGGGACCGAACACTGGAAACCAGAAACCCTCCAGAGACAGACCAAAGGAGAAAACATGCTTTCACACAAGCACAAACAACAACAATCAATCAGGGAACACTGGATATTTACAATATGGAAAACATTACATGTGCGAATTTTCTGAATCGTGTTAGTGTTGCTTCTCTTGCAAGACTCCTCTCAGCTCCGTCTGAAATCCACACCTGCTGGAGAACAGAGACATGAACAGAGCGATCCGTCGGACACAGAGGGCCTTCTGTTACCCAGTGTGTGTGTGTGTGTGTGTGTGTGCGAATGAAAGACAGTGGAGCTTTAGGGACGAGATCCGCACCTGCAGCTGGACCTGAACACTTCCTAACGGACCGTCTCCTTCTCAAAATGAGCCTTTAATTGGGCGAAGGAAGCGAAGCCCCTTTAATCTGCCATCAGGCTGCTAACCCCGATAGATTAAACTGTCAATCAAACGCTGCAGCTGCTCAGCTTCTCAGTCTTATTAATGGCACAAAGTTCGTCGATCACCATGCTGTGTGACGGATGGGATTCATTAAACTCGCTTCTTTCCAGTGTGGTCATATCGTCCTCTGTATTTTCCATAAAACTCATAACTATTTTACCGATCTGAAGCTCACAGCTCAGGTGCTCTAATGCTGCGTTCACACCAAACGCGAATAGAGCGTCAAAAGCGCGTCTAGTTTGACGCTTTTTGAATCCATTCGCGAGTCCACAGCGAATTGGACGCATGTATAAATCGAGCGTTTGAAGCGAAATAGACGCACGTTCAAGCCGCTCCAGGAGAAATAAGTCATAAAACACCACTCTGCCTATTTTCATTTTCATTAAAAATATATATTAATCATTAATAGCCACACCAATGTGGTCCAGGCAACGCCTACATTATCTTCACTGTATGTGTATTTAAATATCCTAAAAAATAAAGTTATGAAACTTCTCTATGCCCTCAGTCAAAACGAGACAACAAATAATGATTCATGAGAGCAAAGATCGGCCGTTAGATCCACACAAGATGAATTATATCTGATATTTAACCACTACAGGACATCAGAGCCAGAAGGACTGGCTGAGGAAAGGCTGCTCTCGCCGGGGTTAATGAGCGCTGCTGATCCACTGGAGCTCACAACTACACACACACAAGATTATTGTTTTTAAATAGACGCTCTCTTTATAAATAAACCACAGATTTCAGCTTTAAACAACTACATACTCACCTGGAAAAGTCTTAAAACTACATTTTGTGACACAATAGTAGTATTTTTAATTATGCGGGTTTCTCATGACGTCACTTTACCATGTGACAGCAGCGAGCAGGCTCCTGATTGGTTAACGCGGCGTGAATTGACGCCAAAGTTCAAATTTTTCGACTCGGGTGTCAGACGCGAATTTGCTTCAAACGCGTGAATGCACAAAAAGCACCACTCACAGGTAACGCGCGTCCAATTTGCAGACGCGTGAATGACGCAAATTGGACGTGAATTGAGCGTCTTGCGCGATACGCGCGTTACACGCAAGTTGTGCTTTTGTGCATTCACATGTTTGAAGCATTTTCGCGTCTGACGCCCGAGTCGAAAAATTTGAACTTTGGCGTCAATTCATGGCGCGTTAACCAATCAGGAGCCTGCTCTCTGTGTCATCATGAAACGATTACCGGTTTCACGATAAACCACGACAAAATTTAGTGACGGTTAGTAATATTGTTTAAAAATTAATTATCATTAAAACCACGTGTGATTATCACGATTTTGAAAACTCGTGGTAAATCTTGTGCAGTCAGCTTCAGTCTGGTGCAGGCGCACCGATGTTTTTTGAATGAGAAGAAATGGCAGAAGGCAGTGACAGCACTCGGGGGATTGTTCAGACTTCTAAAAGGACCAAATCTGAGGCGTTGTCATATTTTGGCTTTTGCAAAAGTCCTGAGGGAAACTTAATCGAAGATGGTCACCCTGTCTGCAGATCATGCCAGAAGAGAGTCGCTGTAATACGGGGAAACACTTCAAATCTGCGAACGCAAGGCAAGTGAACTTTGACCTCAATACCAAAACTACGTCTGGCAAATAATAACGTGAAGCGAACGAAAAAATTCAGACAAGACTAGGGTGACATTTCAGGGATAATCAGGGCTTGACATTAACAACCGCCACTTGCTGGTGTTACGTTATTTCGGCTGCACACTAGCCACTTTGGCGCTTGTACTTTTTATAGGCCTAGTCTTCTCAAAAGCCATCTGTTAAAATCGCGTTGCGCATTATAACCAATCACACGTGTTTCTATTGAGATTCTATTTCTATATTATTATGAATGCAATGTCTCATCAGAGGCGTTCAGATTAGCCAGAGTTTTGTTCAGAGCGCGCGCCGCTCTCACTCTGAAATCTACACTCAAAACGTGCGATGTACGCAAGAAATGACAGTGATTGACTGTTTCTGTTCTATTTCAGCAGCGAAAATAGTTTAAAAAAACATCGCAGAACCACAGCGCATCTGATATGACTGGCATAACGCTGGCAAATTTAGGGACCGTCTCTAAAGTTACATACAACATTGGTAACGTTATACACGTTTCTGACTTCAATAGCATTTGAAGGGAATGACAGTCATAAAACTGACTGTAAAGTGTTCATCTAGGTGTCAGGTATAATGCACACCTTTTGATATTCAATCAAAAACAGTGAAATCATGAAAATATGGATATGCCTTATTTCACTAGGATACTGTTTGGGCTCTTACACAAAATATGCTAGATTTAAATGCATCATAGCTGAACATTTATGAGAATATTGCTTGAGAATATATTTACAGAGATAATGTTAGAGATTATATTTACGACAAATTATTATTATTTATGCGTTGCTGCGTGCATCTGTTCTTTTTGAACACTTTCATCTCACTTGAACAAAACCGTGATAATATTGATAACCGTGATTATTTGGGTCACTATAATCGTGATGGGAAATTTCCATACAGTTTCATCCCTAATTCCAACATTATGTTCATAACATGCTACGAAATAAAAAGTTTAATACAGAAAAATGAACTTTCCTCTCTTGTGAACATTAGCCTGGTGTAATCGGATCAGGTCGTTTACATGGTGGAATTTTTCGTTTGACCGGTTCATGAAAAGGTTTATCCCACCCCTCTCAAACCCATTACAATTTCATTCGGTTTGGCCATTTTTATTCCGATTGAGGTGTTTATATGGAGCATTTTCTTTCGGATTGGACTTTTAAACCGATAGCAAAAATATCAAACATTCCATGAAAGATAACTTTGAACAAACGTTCTATTGGAAGAACGTTCATAACTTCCAGAGAACCTTGTCAGAACGTTCCCTCTCAGCTGGGATTATATTTCCATAACGGTCTATTAATGTGATCCAGATTTGCCCTCTCCTAAAATACACGTACATTTTCACACAATCTCGTGTTGGTGGCGTTACAAGTTTCTTCCGGTCAGTGGTGCTAATTTAAGCCGAGAGTGTTTTTGGTGCAAAAGTTGGATGTTAACATCATCACACACACACACCTATCCAGGTGTGTTGGCATTCAGTGGCGTATTTGCAGGTGTGTGATCAGTGTTGTGGTGTGTAATAATCTGCAGAATCACTGAGAACGTCTCGGTTTTGTATGTAACCCTCGTTCCCTGAAGGAGGGAACGGAGACGCCACGTCGGAGTACCAACGAATAGGAATCTCGCTCGCGAGAGCCAATCTACTTCGAGTGTAACTAAACGAGCCAATGCACATTGGAATGCAATGATTGCACCAGGTGCTCATGCCACGCCGTGCGGGTATAAATGAGACACAGGAGATTGCATCAAATCAGCCTTTTGCTGAGGAGCCGGGTAGGTAGATAGGCACCCCAGCAGGGTACAGAGGACATGGCGACGGGACGTGGCGTCTCCGTTTCCTCCTTCAGGGAACGAGGGTTACATACGTAACCGAGACGTTCCCATTCAGTCGGTCACTCTCGACGCCACGTCGGAGTACCGACGAATAGGAATCCCTACCAAAGCGCCATGGCTTCTGCCCCCATCCAGTGCCCTGTGTGAGCCACCTGAGCTCTCTTACCTGATGAGACGGGGCTCACACCGGGAAGTCCATCACTGCTGTTCCGCATGACCCGCTCAGTGATTATTGGATAACACTGGGAAAGCGTGCCCTAGAGAAGGGAACGCTGCGGAGCCCACATCGTACCCCGAAGGAGTTATGTGGAGTACAATGCTGAGCCATAGCCCGCAAGGAGAAGGGGGCTCAGTCCCACTGCAGGGAAGGCTCTCCCAAGGGAAAGACACGGGCTTCCCGTAGGAGCGACCGTGGAAGAAAATATGGGATCCCCGCAGGGTCACTCATATGGCCCAAGCCCAATACCGGTTCTCAAGGATTCAGCGGCAAGGGGCCTGATGCCAGACGTTCCGCCACGTCCGGCACCGAGGGCGGTGGAGGACTCACAGAGTTTGCTTCTGGAGAATATAAGCGCCGTAGCGCAGCAAGCCGACAAGAGCCGGGGCCTCTCAGTGCTTCTACCCGTTTGAGGTGAGAACACAGGAGGAGACCGGCTCTACACGTAGGCTATAGAATCTAGCGAACGTGTTGGGTGTCGCCCAGCCCGCAGCTCTACAGATGTCTGACAGCGAGGCGCCACGTGCCAGCGCCCAGGAGGATGCAACACTTCTAGTAGAGTGTGCTCGCACCCTGAGCGGACAGGGCACACCTTGTGCTTGGTAAGCCAAGGAGATGGCATCCACTATCCAGTGGGCCATCCTCTGCTTGGAGACAGCCTTTCCCTTCTGCTGGCCTCCGTGACAGACAAAGAGCTGATCTGAGGTTCTGAAGCTTTGAGTTCTATCAACGTAAACCCGCAGAGCGCGGACGGAACAGAGCAAAGCTAGGGCTGGGTCTGCCTCCTCCGGGGGCAGCGCTTGCAGGTTCACCACCTGGTCCCTGAAGGGAGTGGTAGGAACCTTGGGCTCATAGCCAGGCCGGGGTCTCAACACCACGTGGGTATCACCCGGCCCGAACTCTAGGCACGATTCGTCGACCGAAAATGCCTGCAGGTCCCCTACCCTCTTGATGGAGGCCAATGCAGCCAACAGCAAAGTCTTCATTGACAGAATCTTTAGCTCTGCTGACTGCAAAGGCTCAAATGGGGCATTCTGAAGTGCTCGGAGCACCAGAGCAAGATCCCAAGAGGGTATGGAGGGGGGGCGAGGAGGATTTAACCGTCTCGCCCCCCTAAGGAACCTGACGACCAGGTCGTGCTTCCCAACCGTCTTACCTTCTACATGGTCGTGATAGGCGGATATTGCAGCAACATAAACCTTGAGGGTGGAGGGCGACAGCCTACGCTCCAACCCCTGTTGCAGGAAGGAAAGCACAGACGCGATCGAACATCTTCGGGGGTTTTCTCGGCGAGAAGAACACCACTCGACGAACAGGTTCCACTTCAAGGCGTAAGCCTGTCTTGTAGACGGCGCTCGTGCCGAAGTGATGGTGTTAACTACCTCTTGGGGTAAGTCACCTAGAACCTCCGCGTCCCGTCCAGGGGCCAGACATGAAGCTTCCACAGGTCTGGACGCGGGTGCCAAAGGGTGCCCCGTCTCTGAGTCAGAAGGTCCTTCCTCAGAGGAATCGGCCAAGGAGGGGCTGTCGCGAGGAGCATAAGTTCTGGAAACCAGGTCCGGTTGGGCCAGTACGGCGCCACCAGCAGGACCTGCTCCTCGTCCTCCCTGACCTTGCACAGAGTCTGTGCAAGTAGGCTCACTGGGGGAAACGCATATTTGCGCAGCCCCTGGGGCCAGCTGTGCGCCAGGGCATCCGTGCCGAGTGTACCCTCGGTCAGCGAATAGAACCACTGGCAGTGGGACGTTTCTGGGGAGGCAAACAGGTCGACCTGTGCCACCCCGAACTGTCTCCAAATCAGCTGAACCACCTGGGGGTGGAGTCGCCACTCGCCTGGGAGCGCAGCTCGTGAAAGCTCGTCGGCCACACGGTTGTGCACACCAGGGACATGAATGGCCCGAAGCGACCTCAGACACTTCTGACTCCAGAGGAGGAGATGGCGGGCGAGTTGCGACATGCGACGGGAGCGCAGACCACCTTGTCGGTTGATATACGCAACGGTCGCAGTGTTGTCCGTGCGGACCAGTACATCTTTGCCCCGTAACCGCGCTTTGAGGCGGCTCAGAGCAAGATGCACTGCTAGCAACTCGAGGCAATTGATATGCCAATGCAGGTGCGGGCCCGTCCAAACCCCTGACACTGCATGCCCGTTGTACGTGGCTCCCCAGCCTATGGCAGAGGCATCCGTGAAAACCACAGCGTGCCTGGACACCTGTTCCAGGGGCACTCCGGCCCGAAGGAACGAGGGGTCTGACCATGGACTGAAGGACTGGCGGCAGGCCGGTGTGATGCTCACCCGGTGAGTGCCGCATTGCCACGCCCATCTCGGGACTCGGCCGTGTAGCCAATGCTGAAGCGGTCTCATATGAAGCAGGCCGAGCGGTGTTACTGCCGCAGCGGCCGCCATATGCCCCAGGAGCCTCTGAAACTGTTTCAGTGGAACCGCCATCCTGCCTTGAAATGTGTTCAGGCAGCTCAGCATCGACTGGACACGCTCCTCCGTGAGGCGCGCTGTCTGTTCGACCGAATCCAACTCCATACCGAGAAAAGAGATCCTCTGCACGGGGGCGAGTTTGCTCTTTTCCCAGTTGACCCAAAGACCCAACTGGCTGAGGTGTCTGAGCACCAGGTCCCTGTGTTTGCACAACTGATCCTTGGACTGTTCTATAATGAGCCAGTCGTTGAGATAGTTGAGGATGCGAACTCCCTGTTCTCTCATGGGCACAAGGGCCCCCTCCGTGACTTTCGTGAAGACGCGGGGGGACAGGGACAGCCCGAAGGGCAGGACTCTGTACTGATATGCACGACCCTCGAACGCAAAGCGCAGAAACGGCCTGTGTCGAGGAAGAATCGAGACATGAAAGTACGCGTCCTTCAGGTCGATCGCTGCAAACCAATCTTGGGGACGGATGCATTCGAAAATGCGTTTCTGCGTGAGCATCTTGAACGGTAGCTTGTGGAGGCTCCGATTCAGGACTCGCAGGTCCAAGATTGGCCGTAACCCACCGGTTTTCTTGGGTACAATGAAGTACGGGCTGTAGAAGCCGGTCTTCATATCGGCTGGAGGGACCGGCTCTATCGCATCCTTCGCCAGTAGGACAGCGATTTCCGCACGCAGGACATGGGCATCTGCAGCATTCACCGAGGTGAAGCGGACTCACTTGAACCTGGGGGGGCGCCGAGCGAACTGAATCGCATAGCCGAGCCTGATGGTCCGAATGAGCCAGCGAGACAGACTGGGGAGCTCCAGCCAGGCTCGCAGAGACCGTGCAACCGTGGGGCAGCGAGGTGGAATGCAGGTACCGGGCTGGGGCGGCTGTCTCGTGGAGGCGGCCCGCAGCGAGGTGAGAGTGTGCTGTGCAACACTTACCTGATTCCACAGGTGGGCAGGAGGAACGTGAGGAGGTCGTCCACTGCTGCACGCTGGCTAAGGGGGAGGATGAGTGTGGTCCGGCGTTTGACAGGCCACAACTCTCCGAGCCCCCTGAGGACCCAGAGATGGAGGAAACTGCTCTTTTATTGAAAATTTGGGTACCGCTGGGGAACAGAAACAAAACGGAACACAAGATTCTCCTCCCGGCCCTCCTCCGGGGGATGGAGCGGTGCGGTCACCGTCTCCAGAAGAGCAGTCCTCCCCATCTCCGGGTCGCCCGTCTCAGGGCCGCTTGCCCTTGCCCCTGCCTTTGCCACCTCTCTTGGCAGGAGCCTGGACGGGCTGGGCGGCCTGCTTGCGCCCGGCTCCACGACATCGCTTGGGTGGAGGCTGCTGCTGCCACGCGGGAGCGGAGGCAGACGCAGGCGGCCGCCCTCGGCGACGAGCAGACTGAGGTGCTGCCGGCGGCGGGGTGGAGACAGCAGCTGACCGCTGTGGCAGGATGTGACTGATGGCCTCAGTCTGCTTCTGTGCGGCCGAGAACTGCTGGGCGAAGTTCTGGACCGCGTCGCCGAAGAGGCCGGTCTGGGAGACGGGGGAGTTAAGGAACCTGATCTTGTCGGTCTCCCTCATGTCTGCCAGACACAGCCAGAGATGGCGTTCCTGGACCACCATAGTGGACATCGCACGACCCACGGCCCGCGCCGTAACCTTCGTCGCACGAAGCTTGAGGTCCGTTGCGGTTCTCAATTCTTGGAGAACTGCGGGATCGTGACCACCCTCGTGCAGGTTCTTCAGTGCCTGGGCCTGATGAACCTGCAACAACGCCATAGCGTGTAAGGCGGAGCCTGCCTCTCCACAAGCCTGGTAGGCCTTTCCGATCAGATCGGACGAGTACCTACAGGCTCGGGAGGGGAGACACGTGTTCCCCCTGGATGTGGAGTTAGGGCACAGTTGCATAGCAACGGCCCGTTCCACGGGAGGAACCTGCGTGTAACCCTTTGCAGGTCCGCCATCGAGGGTGGTGAGGGAGGAGGATCCACTGGGCCGGTTTCGGGCAGTAAAAGGTGCCATCCATGACCTAGTGAGCTCCTCGTGCACCTCCGGGAAGAAAGGAACCGGGGTGGGGCGCTGAGAACCAGCCCGGGCCACCCCGAGAAACCAATCATCCAACCTTGAAGGTTCGGGACACGGTGGAGGGTTCCACACGAGCCCGATCTTCTCGGCGGCCCGGGAAAGCATGGCCATCATCTCTGGATCCGTATCGGGCACAGCGGATCTTCCCGAAGGAGCCCCCTGCGCCGACACGTCATCTCCAGAGAAGTCTGACCCTCCCTCCGATGCAGCGATGGACATCTGATCATCAGGGGGAGCCCCGAAGGATACGGATGGTGCACATCTCGAGGACGGCCCACCACGTTCCAACGGCAGCTCTACTGGCTGCGGAGTGCGTGAGGGATGAGGGTTCCCCGGGGGTTGGTTCCCTGGGGGAAGCGCGCTCACCGTAACCCTCAAATCACCCGCGCTACTGCCTGAAGTAACCCTCTGTGGAGGGTTAGATAGAGGCAGAGGCACGGGGACTCCACCCCTTGCGAGATGGAGTCTAGACCGCAACTCCGAGATGGTCATGTTCCCGCAGTGAGAACATGAGTCATCCACCAGCGCTGCGTCAGCGTGCTGAATGCCCAAACACGAGATACAGTGCTGGTGACCATCCCTTGGTGACAGGTAACCACCGCATCCAGAAACACACAGATAGAATGTCATCTTGAAAAAGACGCAAGCTCTATCTGTGTTTGCTCTTTCAGAAGGACGCTCTCTTTGGTGCTGAAGCACGCAGGGGGCGGGGTCGCGGCGACACAGTCTGGGGGTGGGTGCAGCCTGACGTGCGCGCTCTCTCACACGAAGGCGCTCTCTTACCAGCCGTAAGAACGGCTTTTCAGCGCTCTCCACCTAGCGCACCGAACCAGCTGTGAGAACAGCCTTTGTGATTGCTCTAAACAAACAACACAGAGAGATGATCCGAAAACCACGCAACCGCTGCTGTGCCGTCACACCAATACCGACTGAAGAGATCGCTTCCGAAAGGTGGCTTCCGTCTTCAGTCAGGACTGCGAAGTAGTGAGTGATATCTGGCGTTACCATCTACCACCCGGCTCCGAAGCAAAAGGTTGATTTGATGCAATCACCTGTGTCTCATTTATACCCGCACGGCGTGGCATGAGCACCTGGTGCAATCATTGCATGCCAATGTGCATTGGCTCGTTTAGTTACACTCGAAGTAGATTGGCTCTCGCGAGATTCCTATTCGTCGGTACTCCGACGTGGCGTCGAGAGTGACCGACTGAATGGGAACCATAAACTCATCATGAGCCAAAACTGAACACAGAGCCTCTGTTGCCCTAGTGCCTGACTTGTTTTGCCAGATTGGTTGCATCACGATACATTGAAAAGGCAATCCCAGAATGCACTGCCAAAATTCATATGTAACATTATTATTAGGGCTGTCAAAAGATTAATCGCGATTAATTGCATCCAAAATAAAAGTTTGTGTTTACATAATATATGTGTGTGTACTCTGTTAATTATTATTTATATATAAATACACAAACATTCATGTATATATTTAAGAAATATTTGCATGTATATACTGTATATACATTCATATAATCTATAATATATATAAATATAAATGTTTTATATATAAAAATAAAAAAAAATTCTTAAATATATACATGCTTGTGTGTGTATTTATATATAAAGAATAATTAACAGGGTACACACACATATATTATGTAAACACAAACTTTTATTTTGGATGCGATTAATCGCGATTAATCTTTTGACAGCCCTAATTATTATTATTCATATTTGTTTATATTAAACATTTCACATATTTTTAGGCCACTGCAAAGTTTCATGAGAGACAACCACATTTAAATTGTATTGTTCAAGTGTCTCACATATGTTTACAGCGACCAAAGATTGCAAATTCATGTTTGGTTTCTTGGAGAACGTGCGCTCTCTTCCTGTGTTGACATGTCCCCTGGTCTTGTTGTTTGAGTTGGGCTGATGAAGAGATCAAGTTTATGGAGTTATTAAAGTGGGCAGGGGCAGGTCGTGATATTTTGCTCTAGTTTCCAATATAAAGCAATTGGTTCTATTTAGGTTTATTATGGGCTCGATCTTGTTTGTTGTATTCCCAGCAAGATCTGGCAACACGAATGCTGAAGGTTCGTACCTCTTTCCCTGTGATAGCACGGCGCATACAGCAGAGAGACACATCCCTGGCATGCATTTAAATATGGCATTATAAACCAGTTCGGTTTGGTTTCGTTCGGTTTCAAGAGCCACACTGCATGTGCATAGAATGCATTTGTTACTTGTTGAGTTAATTCAGTTGTCACTCCTTTAAATTACTGAACTGTGCGCACAGACAGTACACAAATCAAGTACTCAACCCTCATCCTTCCCTCGCACTTTGTTACAAATCCTTCCCTCGCGGGTCAAAATGACCCAAAGACGTAAAATTATACTTAATGTTTTTTGCTTTGTTTTGTTTTTTTTGTACAGAAAGCTTATTCTTTAATTTCATTTTGATAAAAAAAAAATATTTTTGAATGCACTTTTTTGGGGGGAGATTTTTTTTTAATTTACTTTTTATTTATTTACCTTTAAATTACTAGATTTTATCAATAAATAAATAATAATTTAAGCACATTCTTTCAACTTAAATTCAAAATAACACAATTTCATGCATGACCCTGTTAATTCAGCTCAGAATATCTTACATTGGGTGTCTCTACAGACCTCTTGTGGAATAAATAAAAATATAACATGATATTTCATGACTCTAGATGGCCTTATAGCTCTATAAGGAGCTGTTCCGCTGGGTCCTAAAGTCAGTTTCTCTTCAGAATGCATTCAGATACACATGTAGACATTATAAAATAATTTTTTGGTAAAGTTTTAGCATTTTTATGTTTTTTTTATGTTTACCCAAATCCAGTCAAATTGCACGTGTGTGCAGTGATGAGAATAACGGCGTTACAGATAAACGGCGTTACTAACGGAATTATTTTTTCAGTAACGAGTAATCAAACGAATTACTGTTTCTCCCGTTACAACGCCGTTAGCGTTACTGAGGGGAAAAAATGCGGCGTTAGTCGCGTTACTATAATTGAGCTCACTGAAGCGTTTTTCATCCGAACAGGCTCTCTGTCAGTCGGACCTGCAACGTGTGTGTGTGTGTGTGTGTGTGCGTGTGGACGCGCGCACCAGCCATGCGTGTTGGGGGTGGGTGCGGTGGTACACATAACTGATGATGATTGGTGGGTGGGAGACAAGGTTGAAGTTGATAGGTTGAGTTCACACCTATTTTTTTCACGGTCTATGGTTCACACACACACACACACCTATGATGCACACGCATATGCACATTCAGCGATGGTCCAACGACTTCAAAGGTAGCTTTCGCAAACTGGAAGTATAAGCGCTACTTTTCCGTCGTTGAGGTGAAAGGTAAGAATATTTATGTAACGTGCAACTTATGCCCAGGAAGAAAGAGTCTCTCCACGGCGGTTAGTTATTTGACATATTTGAACATTTTGGGGGAAAAAAAAGTAACGCAGTAATTACTTTCCCTGGTAATTAGTTACTTTTATAATGATGTAACTCAGTTACTAACTCAGTTACTATTTGTAAGAAGTAACTAGTAACTATAACTAATTACTTTTTTAAAGTAACGTGCCCAACACTGCGTGTGTGTGTGTGTATGTGTATTCGTGGTTCAAGTACGACAAAAGTCCTAGGGTCTTGGACCACTCCGATGAACACTCAATTGTTTTAATAAAAAAAAAAAAAAATGAATTTCATGTCAAAATGACCCGGGGGAAGGATGAGGGTTACGTAAAAGTACAGATACCCTAATAAAATAGTACTCTAGCAAAGGTTTAAATATTAATTTGAATTTTACATGTGAAAAAAAAAAAAGAGTATTAAAAAAGGAAAAATGGCTGATCGATAAACCATATAAATTATTTGGCAGCGGCTATTTACACTAAATTTAACTAGCAGATTAATTTTTTTCAATAATTGTAGATAGTAGTTAGATGCTATTTATACTTATAAAAACTGGCAGATACTATTTGCACCTCTGTGTTATTGTACATTACACAATATGCAATAATAACATAGAGAGTAATTGTTTATATTTATTAAAATAATGAAATGGATGCCCGCCCTACACATACCTCTAACCGATAAACACTTTATTATGAATTAAACACACGTTAGATATTTTATTTCCACTTTTCGAATATTTTCTTAATTTTTATTGAAAATAAATGTCTTTCCAATCTGATGGGAAACAAGAGTAGAGCATGTTTGGCAAAATTCGAACTCGGGTCGATTTGCGTCAAAACGTTTTGCCGCACGCCATCACACTGTTGATGATCCACCATCTTCCATTATTTTGTCTGGCCCAATCAGACGTCAGTGGGCGGAGTTAGGGTAAATACCCTCTGCCAACACGGATTTAATTATTTAGCACTAGTAAGAAAGATTAGTGCTGACTATAAAATATGTTTTGATCTGAAAATAAGCACTTTTTATTCAATTACTAAAACCTATACACTATCAAAACATTCAGCCATGCCTTCAAATCCGTCGATATCCTGGTTCTTGGCTTGTTTTGACCGGATCATTGAATCGGGGGTTGATTTAAGAAAGGCTGCAATCGGATCAGTCCAATTCGTGAATGAATCGAGCGATTTGTGAAGCAATTCCACAGGCTCAGTGGAAAGCATCAACTTGCTCTTGCGTCTCAGACAGGGTATGGATTTCTTCAGCTCGAAATAACAAGGAACGATGTGTTTTTATGAAATGTACTGTAGTCAAAAGTACGATATTATGCTTTGGAATGTAGTAAGTAAACGTTTCCCAAAAATAAAAATACTCTGATAAAGTACAGATCCTTGGAAAATGTACGTAAGTAAAAAATACTAAAAAGGTGAATTGGCAACTGAATTTAGCTGCAGTGTGTACCTCAGCATCTCAATGAAACTAAAACACAGCTGTTCTGGGAGAGAATCCTTAGCCCTGAATTACTGATGTCTGCTAAAGGAGCAGCAGCCCTTGAAAATCTGCTGACCTCCTACACACATTCACACAGACTCGAGCAAAGACTGGACAGATACTCCTCTGACGAACTTTGAAACTCGCCCACTGGAAATGTGCCTGGCTTGATTTTCTTCCTCTGCAGAAGCTCAGTGGTTCTCAGCTGGTTATAATGAGCAGCAGGTCCTCGATAACACATTAATAAAAGGTAACTAAATCAGGCAGATGTCAAAAATGGACAAAACTATACAAGGTCAAATACAATGCAAGATAACCTTTGAACGATTTGACGATGCTGATACACTTCTATGATAAACTGCATTCGGTTGCCACTCAATGTACAATCTGAGTCCTAAAGCAAAACAAGTTGAGGAATGAGGAGCTTTAGCTGAAGGTCATCTGGGAAATTATGTTGCATTACAAGCCCATCTCAAACTAATAAAACACCATGCTGGTTTTAAACATCTGCCTGAAACCGAATAAAACGATGCGAGAGAAACAAGACTGCAGCCATTTCTGTTTATTAGTTCTCATTCAGTGAATGACAAGCTCACTATTTTCTCTTGTTAACTTGAATGAATATTTACCACCCATTTCACTACTAATGTATCATTGAAAAATAATGAATTGCTTCAACTCAAAGGGTCTTGCATGCACTTGCATGAGGCAACAATCACGTCACATCAGAATCCTGGAATAAATTAATCGGAAAGGATCTGCAAATATCAATATTTTCCTGTGATCTGCTTGACAAACATCAGTAATGAAAGGTCAAGGGAATATGAGATCCAGAGAGCATCAGCTTGTGCAATATCGCAAATACCAAAGTCTGCAATCAAAAGCCAGAGATCTCATTTCTCATCAAATTCCACCACACAAAAATCCATAGAAGGTACTGGTCATTTTCCACTAGGACACTATCCGTTAAATTTACAGACATTTCCTTCAACAATAAAACTCAATACAATGCATAATTTAAAATACAGGTAAAACAAAACCCCAAAACACTATAAAAAAAAAAACGTGGGAAATTCCTTCATATTAACACAGAATATTGGACTTTCCTCACAATGATCTGACCTGATATGCACTCGAAATTATTTTGTCCCAGATTCTATTTTAAGAGAAACACTGTTTACATGCACAACAATATGCTGATAACTTTCTCGAAACAAATCCCGGACGAGCCCCACATTTTGTTAAGACATAATGGCTAAGTTTATGCAACTGGCCCCGCAGTTGCATAAACTTAGCCATTATGTTTAGACTATGTCTTAAGAACTAATTTGACACAAAATTAGTCAAGAGGTAATCAGTCTAACTTTTCTGATTCAAATTAGACCAATCTAACTTTTTATGTAACTGACTTTAAAAAGTTAAGAACAGTCTTGAAGAAAAAAATAGATGACTAACTTTTAAGACTAGTCTAAGCAGTTTATGCAACCGGCCCCCGGTCTAGGGTGCAGGGAAAATAACATAAAAGAAAGTCATCTTTTTACACCAAGTTCTTTAAAAGGTATAACAAATGTATTGTCCACAATATATATATATATATATATATATATATATATATATATATATATATATATATATATATATATATATATATATATATATATATATATATATATATATATATATATATATATATATATATATACAAAGTTGCGATGCATGAAATTGTCCATAATGTCTTGGCGAAGCATTAAGAGTTCCTTTCACTGGAACTAAGGGGCCAAGCCCAACCCCTGTAAAACAACCCCACCCCATAATGCACAATGCAGTCGGGCACGTCCGTTCTCCTGGCAACCGCCAAACCCAGACTCGTCCATGGGATTGTCAGACAGAGAAGCGTGATTGGTCACTCCAGAGAACACGTCTCACTGCTCTAGAGTCCAGGGGTGGCGCGCTTTACCCCACTGCATCCCACTCTTTGCATTGCACTTCGTGATGTAAGGTTTGGATGAGCGGCTCGGTCATGAAAACCCATTCAATGAAGCTCTACACACTGATCTTGAGCTCATCTGAAGGACACAGAAGTTTGGAGGTCTGGCGACTTCTGTGACCCTCAGCATGCGCTGAC